>CM045743.1:44142642-44205142 GCA_024760905.1 Plotosus lineatus | reverse complement strand
CTTTATACATAAAGGGAATATTAATCAGCCTTTAGCTTGGCAGAAAATCTTGACGATGTATTCGTAATAATAACGGAGGAGCCTTCAGTGGGGCGGCAGGATGGCGGCACGGTTAGCACGTCCACCTTACAGCAAGCAGGTCCTGAGTCTCACTCCCAGTCTCGGAGTGGGGGTCTCTGTGTAGCGTTTGTATGTTCTTCTCACGCTCGTGTGGCCTTCTTTCAGGTGTTTTGGGTTCCTGTGAAGACCATAATAGGATTAAGCGGTTTGGCAAATGATGGAATGAGTCTCCAGTGTCAGGGACATGTTTTGATTGTTTTCTTTATCCAGCATCACCCCGAGGGTTCAATTTCTTTCAGACAGCACTTCTGGCAGGCTGAGATTTTTAATTTCCTGGAAGAGACTTGTTTTTTTTTTTTTTTTTTAATCCTTTTATCATTAAGCGAACAAGCCCAACATGTACGAACACAACGTGCAACCATCTGAATACGAAAGTGCTCCACCTGAAACGCTAAACAAGTGTTGTGCAAATGAACTATTCAAACACATTTCAATTTTAATACCGGGATGGATTCCGCCAACATATTTTTTTGAATCTTTTTCTCACATTTAAATAATGTATAAATGAATAATCAGTATCATCAGAGCAATGAGTCGCTGGATCATTAGGCCTGAAGAACACCAGGTAACGGATTGCGCTAATATAAAAAATAAAAGTCACATCCGTTTTTATGAGGCTTAATAACTATTGAGAGTGTAGAAACCAGCGTTGTCGCAGCCTTAATCGTGCCTCACCAAACCATTAATTTGGGTCTAATTAGAGAATAATGTTCCGTATGAATATGTAACAGTCGTCATATGTTGCAATATTCATGGAGTGTGCAAATATTACCCAGGGCTGAACAGATTGAATAGCTGCGACACACACAGTGCTAACAGCGCTAACACTAGCTTATGTTGTGAACGTGATGTGTGATTGACGGCTGGTGAAGAGGCAAACGCAGCTCCATCAGTGCCCTGGTTCTAATCTCCTCCAGGCTTGCAAAAGAGGTTTCAGGTTTCCTTACGGACAATCCGCATCCATTTCGCTTCTCGTTTTAAATATTTTCATATCTGACTGATTCTATCAACGGCGGGAGAGCTCGGAGAATAATTATCCAGGTGAGAAAATAATTGCGTCGCGTGAAAGAATCACATGTGCTAGTAAAGGAGTCGAATATAAAGAAATGAGTCATATGACATGAAATGACTCACATTGGAAGATATGACTCATGTTGTTCGTATTACTTATGAATCATATTTACATAAATATATCAATAAATTAATTATTATATCGGCGCAATGGTAGCCCGGTGGTAGGCTGCTGGCTTACTGATCCCAAGGCCGGGGGAGCTCAAGCCCCACGTTGTCACTGCTGCCCCATCAGAGCAGCTAACTGGGTTAAGCAGCTAACTGGCCAGCAAAGAACGTAGGCTTGGGTTGCCGTCAGCGTGTTTCTGCCTTGTGATGGCCTGGCAAGCTGTCCAGGGTGTACTCTACCCTCACCCAGAGACGGTTGAGATGGGTGCCACCCTAGGTGCAATTTTGCATTAATTTCCATTAAACGGTTCAGAAAATGAATGAGTGAAAAAGTAACTGTATGCAAATATGATGTGATTCTTGATTCATAGTGAATCATTTAGATCTGACAAGTATTCAATTAAAAAAAATAAATAAATAAATAAATAAATAGACCAGAGTAAAATGCAATAATCTTGTGGCATAAAGGAATCATGTAGGAATCACACATGAATCACGATGTGAAAATAAATTAACTAATGATTCACATGAAGTATCCAAACGTTCCCATTTCTCAAATGACTCCTCTGAATCATCCCATATGACTCCTCTATATCAGTTTCGCTTTCGCATTACGAGCCTCTTAACCGAGTTAAATATGACAGCAAGAGGAATCCGTGCACCGCCCGTGTAACAACGTAGATAAGTAGAGGTTGGGAGGATGTTGTGTTTACGATGGCCGGGTGTCAGACACCGCATTGTGCCGAGCTTTTATCAGCCCCCGATGTGATCCCTCTGGCGAGAGAAGGCACGCAATCACAGAGCACTGACAGTTCAATTTCACACTTCATTATTGGGCCTCCGAGTCACTCAAAGAGCCGCCATTGTTTTGGTTCCGTTCTGTGATGCTGTTCATTTTTCGTCTGTAAATTGGTCTGGAGCTCAGTATTATCCAGCGGCCTTTGTAGAACCTCCTACGGTATTACAGAGGTCTTGTGTTCATTTGGGGTGGAGACATACTTCTTAAAGATAGAAGTGAACTGACGTGGGGGGTATCACGGATTGAATGTCTAATTCAATTCCGGATCAACGGGCAGTGGTGGCCTGGTGGTAAAGGCGTTGGATCACTGATCCTAAGGGTGGGTGTTCAAACCACACTCTCAATGGGTTGTCACTGTCCCCCCAGTGCACTAACTGAGTTATCAAAAGCCGGCCGTGTCTCTCAGTGTCTACGGTGGAGATTCATGTAAAAGAACCATTGATGACTTTCGACAAGAAGAGCTACGTAGCAGTCAGCGTGTTTCTGCCTGTGATGGCCTGGTGACCTGTCCAGGGTGTGCTCTGCCCTTCTCCAGAGTCAGCTGGGATGGGTGCCAGCCTCCCCATGATCCTAATTGATTAAGAGGTTCAGAAAATTAATGAATGTATTCTGGATCAACACATTCACTGGGAGGCTGGAGCCTAGCTTAGCCAACTCCTGCACTATCACAGGGTACAACCTGAATAGCTTGTCAGTCCGTCGCAAGGCCGACCCGCAACCATTACACTTACATCTTTTGACTGTTTGAGGAAAGTAGAGCAACCAGAGGTTCTGACGCAGAATTACTTCAAAGTAAACAATTTCATCCCTTCCGATCGTCAACCACCTTTATCCCATAATTGAAATAAAATACAAATAAAAACTACATAAAATAAAATTATAAATAAATTATAATAAAATAAAATAAAAGTTCAGAAACTGCCGGTGGTTTTACATGATAGTCGAGGATCTGTTTGAGAACCTGGAAGGTGTGGCTTCCATTCACGGAAAGTTTGGTTGTGTTAAATTATATAATAATAGTATAATAATATAATGGGTCATGCACTGGATAAGTTCTGTTGAGTTCTGATAGTTTTCAACTGCGTGGAATACATAGCCTACCATAGACCAACCTTCAATTTCAGGAAGTCCTCCAAAATCTTCTGGAAAGGTCACTGATTGCTGGTGGTCACTGATTGGTGGTGGTCACTGATTGCTGGTGGTCACTGATTGGTGGTGGTCACTGATTGGCAGTGGTCGTCCCAGTGAAAGTTCTCATACATCAACCCGTTATGTGAGACATTAGCATAACACTGAAACATTCATTCCGTCTCCTTTAAAGACAAACACATTTTTAAACAATATTCATGATGTGGCGGTGGCATTGGGTTTCTTATTAGCTGCCATAAACTAACGATACTGAGCTCATGATGCCGATGTACTTTATTAGCCTGTTACGTTACAGGTGCTAGTCTGAAGCTTGCTAGCATGCCTTTTATGTCTGATGAAGATCTAACCCAGAAAATACACTGATATTGTCTCATCTGCTTTGCACATTGATGAGTATGTTGCCCCGTCCTTGATCGCCCACTCCATTCAAGTCCCTTGGTTTAACCTGGTGAGTGTAAGACATCAGGCTCCACCCCTGAGAGAATGTAGCAGCAGATGTTACAGATGTTGAAGGTTAGATTTGTTAGGAAGCCAATTGCATCTGCTGCTCATTTCGCTTGGAAACTATCGTCAAATATCGACTGCAAAACGAACATCAATCTGAATCCTGTCCTTATAAATACAGTCTCCTCGGACGAGTGTGATTACACCCCTCTCTCATCACAACTTCTATTTGAAGTCCCTTCAAAGTCCGAGCTTCATTTGGGATGCAGTCGGCGGTTTTCCGGAGTAAACAGATGCCAGAACGGACGATAACATGCTTGCGGGCGGAGAGGCCTCTTTCAGCGATGGAATGTGACACTTCAAACACCTACACTGCGATATTTGTGTCCATCATGGCAGAAGTTATTGATTTATTAGCACACAGGATATCCGCTCTAGTTAGACGTGAAGTGCTTCGAGTCAGTTTTGAGCCGCTGTGATCACGTTCCCGGACTTGTTCTTGACAGTTCCCAGAGCTCCCTCCGTGCCGCTGCGTAGACTTTCGAATTCAGAAGAGCTGATCCCAATTATTTTGGTTTTAGCTCTTCTTGTTTTCACCTTAAGATTTGGGAGGAGGGGAAAAAATCAAGCTTTGACATGAATCAGCAGGGCCGTGGCTTATAATGCATGCTCTCCGGCGATACTGATTGGACGTGCTGAATGAGCTCGGGCAACACAGACCCCACTGCCTCCTGACAGCACATCACAGTGCATGTGCTTCAGTGCTGAGTTGCACTGATTTCCTGCCAAAAGCAAGTCAAGCAAGTCAGCAAAATCCACTGAAAATATCCTGCAGTTATGAAGTTAACTTCGGCCTGCGAGGAATAGGCCGGGAGCTGGCGTATTCGGCAGCCGGTGAAGCTGCCTGCATGCGGCATGAGTTCAAAAGCGGTCGAGTGCGCTGGGAGTTTGGTGCCCAGGCCCTAAATGCCGGGATGCGAAGATGGAAATGTTGCCAGCTATAGGGCAGCTGGTGGAGGAGGATGCAGTGTGTCAAACTTTGAAAATAATTCTGAAAACACTGCATAAAGAGCACCACTGCAACCGAGAAACCCCCCCACCACCACCACCACTACCACCACACACACACACACACACACACACACACACACACACACACACACACACACACACACACACGGTCGATGCCCACACCATACGTTTCATCTCAATGCACGATACTCTGCATGATCCTTCTCATAGATCCATCATCCTCATGTCCATCCATCTCTGGTGTTTATTGGGATTTTCCCCTGCGTTTATCCTCTAATTAATTCGTCCTATCATATATAATCACCACCAACCCGGTAGCTCCATGGTACATGATGCTGCCACCCGCATCTTTACGAACCACTGCGCATGCACATTTGGGGGGGGGTTGGCTGACTCACTAATTAGGAAAACACCATCCACCCATTTTAAAGAATAAGCTCAACGGTACCCCTGATTGGTTGGTGATTGTTGTAATTGACATTTCAACACACCCTAATAAGGCAAGTTCGCATTACAACTGCACAGTTCCGGGGAATGTGACCCGATATCCGGTTCAAAGGTCACGGCTACCAAAACTTTCCGGTACCCATTTGCTTTTGTATGTAAACAACATTGTCACAACTGAATAACTGCCGTTAAAGTCGGTTTAAGCCCAAAATCATCAAAATGCCAGGTTCAGATTGTGCAATATTGAATTGTGGGAACGCCCTGACCCATCTTGAGCGATGGAAAAGGCAAACTTGCAGCAAACATGCCTGTAGCTTCAGGACGAGTGTCTGTTACATTCTCGCCACCATTGCTGTTTAATATTTTCCCAATCGAGCTGAAGGATTCAGAGGGACATAATCATTGGATTAAAGCAGTAAGTTTACAATTAAATTATGTTAATTAGTATTCTATCCGTTGTTGAGTCCACAATTAAGTGTCTTCCTGTTTAGCTGACAATCTGCAATAGGCAGGCCCGGACATTCACCTGATTAGGCCGACTATAGTATACAGTGGTACCTTAAGTTACCAAATCAATCTGTTCCGAGGGTGAGCTCATAACTCAAAATGTTCATCAGATAAAACAAACATTCCCATCGGAAATAATAGAAAATCAATTAATGTGTCCCAACCCCCTCCCAAACTCATATAACCTGCACCAAACACGTATCTCACCTAATATATTAAAAATAAACATGTAAAAAGCAATAAATATTTATTAATAATAATAATAATAATAATAATAATAATAATAATAATAATAATACATGTACATTAACATTAGTAATAATTAATAATAAATAATAATAAAACAAGAATAAACAATAAGTCAAGTAACCCTTCAGATCATTGACTGCACGAAGATGTCACCTGGGCAGGCATGAGGTGGTGCATAACAGAAAGGAGAAGGAGAATTTTGTGCGCGTGTACACTACAAATACCAGCGGGGAAAGGCTCCTGGTGAGCTCCCACAATGCCAGTTGTTCTCAAATAGTGGGGCGCGGTGTGATGTCGGGAAGGGGGGGATGACCCTGGGTAACATGCATTTTTGCCATACTGTACTAGAATTAATTGCAATTGGGCATCCTGTAAAGTAGGTGGCAGTGGCGCTCTCACTGTGTCCCCTATTGTGCAGGGGAAAAGCATTGAGCAAACGATATGAAGTGCAGTAAACACTATTTATAGTTGCGTGCGGGGAGCTGGGGGGTGTGAAATGTTTTTTTTTTTTATTCCTACAGGGAGTATCACAGAAAATAATTTAGAAGAACTGTACAAGGTGTTCAGGAATACATGTGGAATAATACGAGGCTAATCAGCCTGGAAAAGCCATTTCCCCAGCAGAGCTGATAAATCAAAATTTTGCTGGTTGGACGGGGCAGATCTTTGGTGAATCGAAGCTTGTGTCATGGAAAATGTGTAATAAAAGACACTCGTAACTCAAGGTACCACTGTAGATCTATTGGACAGGTATGAAACTCATGCCACATAGGGCCATGGGGCTGCAGGTTTTCATTTCAACCAATCAGCAGCACACCTGACTCACTCATTTAAACAACTGATCTGAATCTTCAGGCAGTTGATTGGTCAGTCTCTGTACAGAGCACATAGCTGGACCAATCAACTGCCTGAAGACTCAAACTGTTTGTTTAAATGAGCGAGTCAGGTGTGCTTCTGATTGGTTGAAACAAAAACCTGCAGCCCCATGGCCCTTTGTGGCATGAGTTTGACACCCCTGATCTATAGACAAGTATAACCTAAGGGTCAGAAAACCAATCCCGGGTCATGATCTGATTATGCCATGACATCGTACATACAGAGGCCACTTTGACATGGCGTCGACTACAGTTTCCTAGCGTACCTTAAGTCCCAAGGAGTTGGGAATTGTCAGTATTTCAGTGTCCACTTCAAATGTCAGCAGGCTGGCATAGTCACTCTGGATCTGCTTGGATTCCTCAGCTTTTTACAGGATTAACGCCAAGTTCGGTAAGGTGGCATCAAATGCAAGTGCAACAAATTCATCCTTACGTTTGTGGGAACAACTGGGAAATCCCCTACGTGTACAATATACTTGTAGATCGGGAACTTTTCATAAATTAAACGTATCAATACTGTACTCTTCATTCACATTCAGATAAAACTGTGCCATTTTGGTAGTATGTTTGGTAGCCACGATCCCATGATGCTTTGCACCAATCAAGATGTGAAATTGGCGAATTAACTCAAATGGACTTCCAGATGGCTGTGACCTCAATCTGGATTCGAAACTGCGTTCTCCAGGTTGATAGTCACATACATATTCATTGCACTGTCTAAGCAAACCCTGGTTTCTTCAAGTGCAGCCCAGCGAGCAACTCCAGTGAGTAATTAGTCGTAATTCAGCTCTGAATCAACTCACTGGCAGGAAGTGAGTCAAATGATCCAAGATGCTAAACTGAACCTGCATTTCGGAGCTTTGGATGGACAAAACAAGGTCATGAAACCGGTAGTGATAAAAAGTCTGTCTGAAACTTGGACATCATTACCGCCATATTCGGAGCAATTTATTTCGAGGGCCCGTGGTCGCTGTGCTCGGGTGGGTTTTCTGACTCCTACACACTTTACAGGCGCCTGGTTTAAAGTCTTCTGTTTCCGTATTTCTGGGTTTTTGGGTTTAATTAGGTGCGGTGTGCAAACAAGGCAAAAAGCCAACTAAAGGCTAGTGGCTGCGAAAATGTGGCATTAAAATCCCTGTTAGCATTTGAGTTAGAAAAAAATTGTAAATAAAGGAAAGTGGAAACACCTAAATACTGAGCAAAAGCGACAAATCCAGTGGTTTTAACAATAACAAAAGCAGCAACAACAAAAAACAACCAAGTGGTGAAATAATAATAAAAGGACAACAGAACAAAAAGTAAGTGCCTAGGACAGGTGTGGACGTGTCCTTAGAAACCCATGTGTTGAATGATAGAACCATCAGGTTGCTGTGAAATTGAAGGTGGTTTGCTTATTGGTAAACAAACAATAAACAGTTGATAAAAGCTGGCCAAGTCAAGGTATGAGCTTATATCAGCTATTTAACAAAGTAAAGCTTATCTCTGCCACTGAAACCAAAACAAAATGAGAGGATTTATTTATTTATTTGTTTGTTTATTTATTTATTTAATTAATTAATTGTACAGTGATACCTCTGCTCACGAACATAATTGGTTCCCAGAAAGTGTGTGTAAGGCGAAAAGTTCGTCTTCCGAACATTTATTTCCCATAAGAAACCATTAAAATGAGAATAATCCGTTCCCAGGTCCCCATAAAACATAATTTTCTACTAAATAAGCCTTAAAATTACACAAAAATATACCTTATTTTATTTATAATAAATGTGCTATTGTATTGTAATTAAAGAAATAAACTGTACTGTATAATAAAGTCGTTAGTGCCCCCCCACCTCATGGCTGCATTATATATATATATATATATATATATATATATATATATATATATATATATATATATATATATATATATATATATATATATATATATATATATATATATATATATATATAAATATATAATGTTATCATGTTACAATTGGGTCATTTCAGTCAAAAATAAAATACATATATATATATATATATATATATATATATATATATATATATATATATATATATATATATATATTCAGTACTGTGTGTCATATTCACTGGTGAAACTCAGTCAAGTCCCATTTTTAGCATCTGAAATGGGCCATATTGACTGGAGCAGAACCGCAGAAGAACTTGGGTTTGGGTTACAGTCAGACACAAGTTGACTCCTCGTTGCCCTTCACAACCCCGGGGTCTGATGTAGAGTCTTCAGCTGGAGATAAGAGACAACACTAATCCTGAGGGAGACACAAAAAAAAGGACATGCAGATCAGTAGGACGTAACTGATAGCGCTGGCCATTAGACCTGCTGTCCTCACCGACCTATCAGAGTGTGGACAGGAGACTAGGGAATCTCTCGCTTACTTTTTTTTTTTTTTTTTTTTTTACCGGATCTTTGCAGCACAAGATAAATCAGCCTGCCTGCTCGGCGTGGTAAACACTCACAGCTCTCGAGTTATCAGAGAGGAATAGAAGGAAAGTTATCCTGCAAAGGAAATTCCCCTGGCGTTTAGTCAGATCAGTGCAGCGCGGACAGCTCTGAACTCAGCTAATGGGATCCGAGCTTGAACACTCGAAGAAGAGAAGAAGAGAAACATGATCTTGTACATATATATATAAAGGAATGATGTAAAAACAACCCAGAATAAGCCCATATCTGTGTTACATCATGGAAAGAAAAAAAATGGTGCTGTTGAATTCTGATTGGTCAGAAAGCAGTGATTAATGTTCTATAGCTGTCAAGTAGTTATTATTATAAACTATCCTGGAAACATACAGTCTGATTGGTCAGCTATCTTGGAATAAAATCTTATTCCTAGTGGATAATGCTTCACTCAAAATGTCCTCCACTCACAGTTTGTCGAGGTCACTGAGAGCAGGCGGAGTTTGTAGATAGATTGCTAGTTAACGACAATGCATTTAGCAATACTGTGTAGTGAAATATAAACTGAATCGTAGTCAGGAAAAGTTCTTCTACTATATGATTTTATACTATCCATTCATTTATTCATTCATTCATTTTCTGAACCGCTAAATCCTAATTAGAGTCAAGGGGAGACTGGCGCTCATCTCAGCCAAATTTGGATAAGGGCACAGTACACACTGGACAGCTCGCCAGGCCATCCCAGGGCAGAAACACGCTGATGGCTATGCGGCTCCTCTTGTCGAAAGTCAGCAATGTTTCTTTTACATGAACCTCCAGCACAGACAGTGTGAGACACAGCCAGCGTTTGATAACCCGGTTAGTCCACTGGGGGGACATCAGTGAGAACAGTTGACAGTTTGGCTTGAACCCCCAAACTTGGAATCTGTATTTCAGCACCTTACCATCGGCCCACCACTGCCCTTGTTACTGTGGGCACCACTGTAAAAAAGTAAAGTCAACAATCCTCATTTTAATAAATCATTTAGTTACAGGAAGTAAATGATGATTAGTGTCAGTTAACCGATTGACTCGCCAAAAAAAATTCATATTAGCATCCTGTAATTTTTTTTTTAAATACAGGTATACCTCGGCCTATGCCATTAATTGGTTCCAGGAGAGACGTCGTAAGTTGGAAACAACTTAAACCAAATTAGCTTATCTGTAAACTACCCAAGGATAAACTACACCAAATTTACTCATATAATATTATAATACAACCCTGTGGAGAGTGGGACTCGAACCCCCAACCTTTGGATCAGCGATCCAGCGCCCTATCCCACTAGACCACCACTGCCCCATATATATATATATATATATATATATATACAGCGCGTATATGCCCCATATATATATATATGGGGCAGTGGTGGTCTAGTGGGATAGGGCGCTGGATCGCTGATCCAATATATATATATGGGGCAGTGGTGGTCTAGTGGGATAGGGTGCTGGATCGCTGATCCAAAGGTTGGGGGTTCGAGTCCCACTCTCCACAGGGTTGTCACTGTGGAGTGTCCCCCCCCCCCCCCCAGGGCAGCTAACTTTTTTGCAACCATTGCTGACTTTCGTAAAGAGTAGGCTGCAAAGTCGTCAGTGTGTTTCTGTCCCTTGCTAAAAAGGGTTGTGACAGGAAGGGCATCCGACGTAAAAACCTCTGCCAAATCAAATGTGCGAATCAGATGATTCGCTGTGGCGACTTCTGAGTAAAAGGGAAAATGCCGAAAGGAAGACAGACATATATATATATAAATGTAGCCATGAGGTGGGGGGGGCACTAACCAGTGTCTCTCCCCCTCATGCCGGTCCCAAGCCCGGAGAAATGCAGAGGGTTGTGTCAGGAAGGGCATCTGACATAAAACCAATGCCAAACTTGTATGATGCAAATCAGAAGTATTACCCCCATACCGGATCGGTCGAGGCCTGGGTTAACAACAACCGCCATCAGTGCTGTCAATCAATAGGGTGCTGATGGAAATTGGACTACTGTTGGTCAAAGACGTCAAAGAAGGAGAGGTGGGAGGCGTGTCCGTAGGCAGAGAGAGAAGAGGAAAGGCATGAGTCTAGGACTGAGAGTGGGGACTTTGAATGTTGGAACTATTCAAAGAAGAGGTAGAGAGCTGGCTGACATGATGCAGAGGAGGAAGGTGGACATACTGTGTGTTCAGGAGACCAGGTGGAAAGGTAGCAAAGCTAAAAGTTTAGGAGCAGGTTTAAGCTGTTTTATCATGGTGTGGATGGGAAGAGAAATGGAGTAGGAGTCATCTTGAAGGAGGGGTTTGTCAGGAATGTTCTAAAAGTGAAAAGAGTGTCAGACAGAGTGATGAGTCTCAAGTTAGAAATTGAAGGTGTGATGTTCAATGTTGTTAGTGCTTATGCCCCACAGGCAGGATGTGAGCTAGAAGAGAAGGAGAGATTCTGGAGTGAATTAGATGAAGTGATGCAGAGTACCCCCAGAGGTGAAAGAGTGGTCATTGGTGCAGACTTCAATGGACATGTTGGTGCAGTCAACAGAGGAGACGAGGAAGTGATGGGCAGGTTTGGTATCCAGGACAGGAACGTAGAAGGACAGATGTTGATAGATTTTGCAAAAAGGATGGAAATGGCTGTGGTGAATACTTTCTTCCAGAAGAAACAGGAGCATAGGGTGACTTATAAAAGCGGAGGTAGGAGCACACAGTACTACATCTTGTGCAGGCGATGTAATTTGATGGAAGTCAGTGACTGCAAAGTAGTAGTGGGTGAGAGTGTTGCCAAACAGCATAGGATGGTGGTATGCAGGATGACGCTGATGGTGAGGAAGGTGAAGAAGGCAAAGGCAGAGCAGAAGACAAAGTGGTGGAAGTTGAAAAAGGAAGAGTGTCGTGTTGTCTTCAAAGAGGAGTTGAAACAGGCTTTGGGTGGCCAGGAAGTGCTTCCAAATGACTGGATAACCACAGCAAATGTGATCAGGGACACAGGTAGGTGAGTACTTGGTGTGTCCTCTGGAAGGAAAGTAGAGAAGTGTGTACAAAGGAAGAGGTTAGCTAAGAAAAAGTGGGACATAGAGAGGCCAAACTATTGACAGTTTTACTCATTAATTAAGAATAACCTTTTAGTTTTGTATTTTGAGATCTATTAATAAAATATATAAACATTATACAGCATACTTCATATCTATCTATCTATCTCTATATATACACATATATATATGATTTAGATATATATAGATATAGATTTTACATATAGATATATATTTTCCTCTATAATCACCTGAAGAGAGAGGATGGTTTCACCACCCCTCGAAACAGATCTGTAGTGATAAATGGAGTTTCAATAGAAAGTCTTTGTCCTGTCCTTTTATTTT
This sequence comes from Plotosus lineatus, assembly GCA_024760905.1. Classification (NCBI taxonomy): domain Eukaryota; kingdom Metazoa; phylum Chordata; class Actinopteri; order Siluriformes; family Plotosidae; genus Plotosus; species Plotosus lineatus. The sequence goes on along the minus strand of CM045743.1, from coordinate 44,192,543 downwards.
TGTTTTTTATATATCTTCTTCTTTTCCTTTCGGCTGTTCCCTTCAGGGGTCGCCACAGCAAATGATCTGCCTCCATCTCTCCCTATCCTCTGCATCTTCTACTCTTACTCCAACGACCTTCATGTCCGCCTTCACCGCATCCATAAATCTTCTCTTTGGTCTTCCTCTGGGCCTTTTGCCTGGTAGTTCCAACCTCAGCATCCTATGACCAATATACTCACTATCCCTCCTCTGTACATGTCCAAACCATCTCAATCTATTCTCTCTGACTTTGTCTCCAAAACATCTAACATGTGCTGTCCCTCTGATGTACTCATTTCTGATCCTATCCATCCTCGTTACTCCCAAAGAGAACCTCAACATTTTCATCTCTGCTACCTCCAACTCTGACTCCTGTCTTTTCCCCAGGGCCACTGTCTCTAAACCATACAACATTGCTGGCCTCACCACCGTCTTGTACACTTTTCCCTTCATTCTTGCCGATACTCTCCTATCACACATCACACCGGACACTTTTCTCCATCCTTTCCAACCTGCCTGCACATGCTTCTTCACCTCTTTTCCACACTCTCCATTGCTCTGGATTGTTGAGCCTAAGTACTTAAAATCCTCCACCTTCTTTATCTCTGCCCCCTGTAACCTCAAAGTTCCTCTTGGGTCCTTGTCGTTCACACACATGTATTCTGTCTTACTAAGACTAACCTTCAATCCTCTCCTTTCCAGGGCATACCTCCACCTCTCTAGATTTTCCTCCACTTGGTCTCTGCTCTCACTACAGATCACTATGTCATCTGCAAACATCATAGTCCATGGAGATTCTTGTCTAACCTCGTCTGTTAGCCTGTCCATCACCATAGCAAACAAGAAGGGGCTGAGAGCTGACCCTTGATGCAGTTCCACCTCCACCTTGAACTCTTCTGTCACACCGACAGCACACCTCACCACTGTCTTACATCTCTCATACATGTCCTGCACCACTCTAACATACTTCTCTGTCACTCCAGACTTCCTCATACAATACCACAGTTCTTCTCTCGGCACCCTGTCATATGCTTTCTCCAGATCCACAAAGGCACAATGCAGCTCCTTCTGACCTTCTCTGTACTTCTCTATTAACATCCTCAAAGCAAACACTGCATCTGTGGTGCTCTTTCTTGGCATGAAACCAAACTGTTGTTCACAAATGCTGACCTCTGCCCTTAGTCTTGCTTCAACTATTCTTTCCCATAGCTTCATTGTATGGCTCATCAACTTTATCCCTCTGCAGTTGCCACAACTCTGTACATCTCCCTTGTTCTTAAAAATGGGCACAAGCACACTTCTCCTCCATTCCTCTGGCATCTGCTCACTTTCTAAGACCTTGTTGAATATTCTTGTCAGAAAATCTACTGCTACCTCCCCTAGACACTTCCATACCTCAACCGATATGTCATCAGGGCCAACTGCCTTTCCACTCTTCATCCTCTTCAATGCCCTCCTCACTTCTCCTTTACTAATCTTTGCTACTTCCTGCTCCTCAATGGTCACCCCTTCTACTCTTTTTTCTCTCTCATTTTCCTCATTCATCAGCTCTTCAAAGTACTCTTTCCATCTTCCCAGCACACTTCTGTCATCAGTCAATACATTTCCCTCTCTGTCCTTTATCACTCTAACTTGCTGCATGTCTTTCCCATCTCTATTTCTCTGCTGTGCTAACCTGTATAGATCATTTTCTCCCTCCCATCATACAATATATACATATATATATATATATATATATATATATATATATATATATATATATATATATATATATAGTATGTATATGTTTTCATTTTGTATGTATAATATATTATCCAGTTAAGCTCTATGATGCCACTCAAATGCCAGCTAAGCACCGTCTATTCTGAAGAAATAAGACTTTCTCCTGAAGAAACGATAGTTTCCTCTGAAGTGCCTGAAGATAATCATCTGAACTGTTGTAAAGCTGTAGTATGAAAGTATTTTTCAGTTATTATTCCAGTACAGTGCCTATGTTGGTGGGGCTGGTGGTGTAGTGGTTAGGGTGCTGGGCTCAGGATTGGGAGGTTGTAGATTCGAATCCCACTGAGACCCCACTGTGCTAAGACCCCTGGACGAGGTCTTAACCAAAAGTGTGCCTCTGTTCACCCAGCAGTATCAATGGGAACCAGTAAAATATACTGGGAAGGGAACCTGCGATGGACTAGCGTCCCATCCAGGAGGAGTTGAACTCCTGGTCGCTTCACGCTATGGAAACCGGGGATAAGCACCGGCCTGATGAGCCACTAGGCTCGGGTGTAAGAAGCCCAACAGACTTTACCTTACCTTGACCGTGACTTAAGTCGTTTGGAGTAAAGTTATTCTCAATTATACAACAGTTTTCAAACATTATATGGAAAAATAAAAAAGGTGGGGCCACATATTCACGGATTTTGCTGTCAAAGGCTTTGTTTCATGATGTTTTTAAAGTAGCGCAGTGCTTCTCAATTATTTTCTGTTACACCCCCTCTGGGAAGAAAGAAAAAACATTTCACGCCCCCCAGTGCCCCGCGCACGTAGTATTTGTCGATAAAATTGTTATGAATACACCTCTGCATAACACTGTATCTTTATTACCATTACAAATAAAAAAAAATTATTAGATAAAAAAAAAAAAAAAAAAAAAAAACACTTAATTCTAGTACAGTATGATAAAAAAGCATGTTCCCCAGGGTCATCCGTGCTCTTCCTGGCATAACACCCCCAAGGGGAGCGTGCCCCACTTTCTGAGAAGCACTGAATTAGTGGCAACCCCAGCAAATTATACATCTGCATCATCACGACATTACTGGCACATGATTCAAATGTAGCCAATGGCTGAGAGCTGTTGTTTCTACTTCCTGCTGATTGGTTGCAGATGATGTGTACGCCTCTTTTTTTCTTCTTCGCACACATGTTATCAATGTGATTGCTTGAATTGTGAATTCACATTTTTTTTCGAGCGTTTTTAATGATTATTTAAGCGCTATGGTGTCACCTAAACACACTGCATCTTCTCTAGCTTATGGTAAGGACCCTAAGAGCTTTATTTCTTCTCCTTTTCCTTTCGGCTTTTCCCTTCAGGGTTCACCACAGCGAATTATCTGCCTCCATCTCACCCTATCTTTTGCATCTTCTACTCTTATACCAGCTACCTTCATGTCCTGCTTCACTACATCCATGAATCGTCTCTTTGGTCTTCCTCTAGGCCTTCTGCCTGGTAGTTCCAACCTCAGCATCCTACAACCAATATACTCATTATCTCTCCTCTGTACATGTCCAAACCATCTCAATCTAGCCTCTCTGACTTTGTCTCCAAAACGTCTTACATGTGCTGTCCCTCTGATGTACTCATTCCTGATCCTATCCATCCTCGTTCCTCCCAAAGAGAACATCAATATTTTCATCTCTGCGACCTCCAGCTCTGCCTCCTGTCTTTTCCACAGGGCCGCTGTTTCTAAACCATACAACATCGCTGGCCTCATCACCGTCTTGTACACTTTTCCTTTCATTCTTGCCGACACCCTCCTATCACACATCACTCCGGACACTTTTCTCCAACCATTCCAACCTGCCTGCACACGCTTCTTCACCTCTTTTCCACACTCTCCACTTCTCTGGATTGTTGAGCCTAAGTACTTAAAATCCTCCAGCTTCCTTATCTCTGCCCCGAGTAATCTCACCGTTCCTCTTGGGTCCTTGTCCTTCACACACATGTATTCTGTTTTACTGAGGCTAACATTCATTCCCCTCCTTTCCAGGGCATACCTCCACCTCTCTAGATTTTCCTGCACTTGTTCTCTGCTCTCACTACAGATCACAATATCATCTGCAAACATCATAGTCCATGGAGATTCTTGTCTAACCTCGTCTGTCAGCCTGTCCATCACCATAGCAAACAAGAAGGGGCTGAGAGCTGACCCTTGATGCAGTCCCACCTCCACCTTGAACTCTTCTGTCACACCGACAGCACACATCACCACTGTCTTACATCTCTTATACATGTCCTGCACCACTCTAACATACTTCTCTGCCACTCCAGACTTCCTCATGCAATATCACAGTTCTTCTCTTGGTACCCTGTCAAATGCTTTCTCCAGATCCACAAAGGCACAATGCAGCTTCTTCTGACCTTCTCTGTACTTCTATATTAACATCCTCAAGGCAAACATTGCATCTGTGGTGCTCTTTCTTGGCATGAAACCAAACTGTTGTTCACAAATGCTGACCTCTGCCCTTAGTCTAGCTTCCACTATTCTTTCCCATAACTTCATCGTATGGCTCATCAACTTTATACCTCTGTAGTTGCCACAACTCTGCACATCTCCCTTGTTCTTAAAAATGGGCATCATCAGACTTCTTCTCCATTCCTCTGGCATCCTCTCACTCTCTAAGACCTTGTTGAATGTTCTTGTTTTGTACACACTCCTGAGCTTCCTCATTCCACCACCAAGTCTCCTTATCTACTCTCCTTCCAGATGACACACCAAGTACTCTCTTAGCTCTCACTTCCTGGCCACCCAAAGCCTGTTTCAACTCCTCCTTGAAGACAACACGACACGCTTCCTTTTTCAGCTTCCACCACTTTGTCTTCTGCTCTGCCTTTGCCTTCTTCACCTTCCTCACCATCAGAGTCATCCTGCACACCACCATCCTATGCTGTTTGGCAACAGTCTCACCCACTACTACTTTGTAGTAACTGACTTCCTTCAAATTTCATCGCCTGCACAAGATGTAGTCTACTTGTGTGCTCCTACCTCCGCTTTTATAAGTCACCCTATGCTCCTGTCTCTTCTTGAAGAAAGTGTTCACCACAACCATTTCCAACCTTTTTGCAAAATCTACCAACATCTGTCCTTCTACGTTCCTGTCCTGGATACCAAACCTGCTCATCACTTCCTCGTCCCCTCTGTTTCCTGCACCAACATGTCCATTGAAGTCTGCACCAATGACCACTCTTTCACCTCTGGGGGTACTCTGCATCACTTCATCTAACTCACTCCAGAATCTCTCCTTCTCTTCTAGCTCACATCCTGCCTGTGGGGCATAAGCCCTAACTACATTGAACATCACGCCTTCAATTTCTACCTTGAGACTCATTACTCTGTCTGACACTCTTTTCACTTCTAGAACATTCCTGACAAACTCCTCCTTCAAGATGACTCCGACTCCATTTCTCTTCCCATCCACACCATGAAAAAACAGGTTCAACCCTGCTCCTAAGCTTCTCGCCCTGCTACCTTTCCACCTGGTCTCCTGAACACACAGTATGGCCACCTTCCTCCTCTGCATCATGTCAGCCAGCTCTCTACCTTTTCCTGCGATAGTTCCAACATTCAAAGTCCCCACTCTCAGTCCTAGACTCATGCCTTTCCTCTTCTCTCTCTGCCTACGGACACGCCTCCCGCCTCTCCTTCTTCGACGTCTTCAACGAACAGTAGTCCAATTTCCACCAGCACCCTGCCGGTTGACAGCACTGATGGCGGTCGTTGTTAACCCGGGCCTCGACCGATCCGATATGACATTCTTTATAGTGACTCGCATATTTTATTTGGGATTTGTTTTACGCCGGATGCCCTTCCTGACGCAACCCTCTGCATTTATCCGTGCTTGGGACCGGCGTGAGGGAGAGACACTGGTTTGTGCCCCTCCCTCACGGCTGCATTGCCTAAGAGCTTTATTTATTCATAAATATTATCACAGTACAAAATTTAAAAGTTTTTATTCATCATTACTACATGTTGCTGCATCTATATATAACCATCTCAGTTTATCTTCCCAGTACAAGTAAACCTCAGCTTCCGACCACAATTCGTTCCAGAATTCTGTTCGAATAGTAATTTGATTGAATTCCGAATCTATTTTTTGTAAATGGTCTTAATCCGCTCCAAGACGCTAGAAACTACCTTTTTTAAACTTAATGTTATTTCATAATGTCATTTATATATCAAATTGTATATTAAATGTAAAACAACAGGGCAAACATACATTCCTTGAACTTCTCAGCACCATCTTTAGCAGAACTTGCTGCTTCCCCGTGACGAACCATGTTGTGAATCCCACTTCTCTTGAAATTGTCGAACCAACCTTGACTTTCCTTAAAGTCGAACCCTTCAGGATTCGTGTTGGGGTCTTTATTCACTAAATCATCATGCACTTCTTGTGCTTTGCAACTAATAACATCCTCACTTACACTATCTCCCACTAACTGCGGCTCGTTTATGTATATAAGCAATAATTTTCCCACCTCCTCCAGTATATCTGCTTGGCATCTCTCGTTTGTTTCACGTTCAGCTTCCGAATTTTGTTCGACTTCTGGGACAAAAATATTCTGAATTTTTCGGTCGAATACGATTTGTTTGATGTCTAATGTGTTCGAAAATCGAGGTTTGCTTGTTTATATTAGTGGTACACATTTATATCACTGCGTGAACAGAGGCAAACATGGTTGAGATCTTGCCCAGGGATCTTCACACAGTGAGGGTGAAACTGGGATTTGAACACACAACCTCCCAATAATGAGCACAGCACCCTATCCATTACATCATCGGCCCCAAAAGTCAAGGTACACCTGTAGTTTATTACCCTTTGTTGGGCGTTAAAACAGTAACTAAAATTAATGCTCATTACTTTAGCAACGTTATCACGGTATGAACATGGCTCACGTTAGCATGGTATCAACATGGCTAGCATTAGCATGGTATCAACATGGCTAGCATTAGCACGGTATCAACATGGCTAGCATTAGCACGGCATCAACAAGGCTAACGGTTAATGCTACAGTAACTAAGTTAGCTTGGTTTTCCTGCAGGACTTAACTAGTAATTTTTGATAGTGACATTTCAACTTAATCTCAGCTCGTTAGTCGCGCAGCATGTTAGCACTGCTGAGGTGTTGTACTGAGAATTTCTAGTAATTTTTGTGCATTAATAAACTCTGTTTAGCTTTATTTATAAAGCGCGAGCATGCTTCTTTGATTCAGCCTGAGATTTTACATCCCGGGTCCATTTAGATTTATTATTATTTTTTAAATTTATGTTGCGGATTATTCTTGCGAGTTAAAAATTACTGTTATCAGTGTTTACAGTCGTCGTCGTCCCCCTGCTCCCTGTGACCTGAGAGATTATCGTCCCTCACTTAAGATAAGCATTAATCAATTGGCTAGGAATCTAGAAAATCAGGACAAAAGGTCGATGTCAGAGGAAAATCCAGAGATATTGTGATGGGAGGCACATCTGCTGAAGAGACGCATCACTCCTGGAGGATGAGGAGAAGGAACAAGAAGAAGAGTGAACAGACGTCCACGGCATTGGAAATCACGTGTGCTACATTTCAGCAGAGACACACTGTACGGAGGATCATAAGAATTGTTCAGCGTTGCTCTGGCACCAGTATGGATTTAGAAGCCGTAAAATTTGAGGCCCTATGGAGAAGATTGAAACATGTTCCCTCCTAATGAGTTCTCGAGGATTACGTCCTAATCCGGGACCACAGATTTGATTTATCAGATCCGGCACTGAATGTATCACCCTGCAGACACGCTTAACAAGCCGATCGTGCGACAGACAGCTAGCAGAGTGATGGCTGATTACCGGAAATTTCTCCTCACGCCTTACTCGCTGTGCTGACATGAGGTGCACCGCGGTGTGAGTCGAGATGGAGAAATTGTGCGTGAATTATCCGTTGTGCTTTCTGCCTGTTTCTATTATTTATTTATTTATTTATTTATTTGTGTGAGCTGTCTCATTTGGGAATATTTACCAGAAGAGAAAATACTTCTTTTCCCATCATAAAATGTTTTATTATTCTTATTCCACAGCCGGTTACACGGACTCCCTAAAGACACCCCTCAGGTTCTGTCATTTCCACCATGGACATTGGTCCACACCTGCCATGGATCATAACATCTGTCAACAGCACAGTTTCCTCCTTTGATACCATCTGTAGGACCAACATCAGGGGAAAGCGCCAGAGGAGAAAGGATAGCGCAACCAAAACACCAAATCTCAAAAAGCCCTTCCCCTGCAGACACTCGAACCAGACCTCGAAATCCTGCATCAGTCTTGTTGGCCACGAGCAGCCCTGCAGAGAATCTTCATGATCTTTCACAAAGCCAAGCCAAGACATTTGTGCATGTCATAGGAAACCCACTTGGAAACGCCTTTCGTTGGTCCTTGTCATGGAGTTTTAAACATCTTTGATCATCATAATTATTTACAAAATGCACCATTGAACCACACAGAAAATCATTGGTGCCTGTGAACATTAAACTGTACCAAACTGGTCCATACAGAACTAGAATCCACTGTTCTACATTTATATTCTACTGTTTATTATATTAATAATACTGTACACATCCCTCACTTACTCCATTCATTCTCCATCTGTTTATGTACGTATCACTCTCTTTTCATTTCACACTTCTCATCTCATCTTCTTCTGCTTAATCCGAGGTCGGGTAGCAGGGGCAGCAGCCTAAGCAATGAGGTCCAGACATCCCACTCCTCAGCCACTTCCTTCAGCTCTTCCTGGAGGACACCAAGGCATTCCCAGACAAGCCGAAAGACAGAGTTCCTCCAGCATGTTCTAGGTCTACCCCGGGGGTCTTACTGAGGGGACAGCAGTGACAACCTGGTGATAATGAGACTTGAACCCCTGACCTTGTGATCAGCGATCCAGCACCTTGCCACCAGGCCACCAAAGCCCCATGAATAAATATCCAGCTCAGAAAACGATACTGTCAGAGCTGCTGCCGTAGTAAATGAATCTGACCAATCAGAATCGAACATACACGTTGTACCAGCACTTAGCATTTCAGCTAATCCTTTGCTAACGCTAAAAACCTTCTGGCTCTGCCAGGCGAGGCAGCAGTACAGCCATGATAAAGTTAGATCAAAACTTGTTTTAAAGCCGGGACGCTGTATCCGAGGCCGTATCGCTCTCTGTAATGGTGTTATCCGGGCTGGTTGTCTGCTGGGAGTGCGATAAAGCCAGTGTTGGAAATGCTGAGGCGAAAAAAAACTGCAGGGTCGACTGCACTCTGTGGCCAAAGGTTGCACCAAAGTTAATTACTGAGCACCGAACTTATTTTGTCTTTCTCGTGGGATTTCCTAAGCTGAGAAATAAAGCAGTGACTCGTGAATTTGTGGCTTTTCTTCCCCCTCTGTATATAGTGTATGTGTTTTTTTCCCCTACAATCTCAGGTCACAGTATACGACTATAGGTTCCCCTTATAGAAAGAACATCCACATTCCGGATCTCTTATCCGGACGTTTTATGTTACCTGCAGAGTTTTTTCTGTTTTTTTTTTTTTTTTTTTTCTTTTTTTTTCTTTTTAATTTTCAGCCTCTCCGTCCTTCCCTCCTACTGCTATCTAATTATTTTCCTTTTGTCTGAAGTAAAAGCTCTGTGGGTCATTACCCTCCTCTTCCACTTTAACTCAGCCGTGGTCTTTAAAAAGGGTTCAGAAAGACATTGGAGTGGCTTTTCAAAAAAAAAAAAAAAAAAGGATTAATTTCAGTAGTTTTTGTAAATCATTGACACCTGAAAAGGACTTTTAATCAGTCTTCACTCCCAGCTAAAGAATTTTCTCATTTTTGCAGTGCTAATTTAGAGCTGGATTTAAGCGTACCTCCGGGATTAATCAACCCGACGGCCTTGGCGGATTCTTAAAAAAAGTGCTTAAGCGTAGCCATCAGAGAGACGGAAGCACATGAGTGTGAAAAGTGATTTTCCTGAGGGACGGGATACAAATATCCTTATTTGCATTTAGAAAAATCCATCAACTTTATGAAATGTTTAGCGAGCGGAGCGGCACTCGTACAGTTTGCTTTTAATAGGGACGACAGCTTAAGCGCCGCATTACATCTTTCTTCTCCTCTTGAAATCGTCACTCCGTAATCCCTTCAGTGACGAGTAACACGGCCAGATTAGAGCCATAACCCCAGATTCTTCAGACAGATCGATTGAGCGGAGACGGAGGAAGTGGTTTTAATCACTGGTTTTGAACACGGTTTTTAATCAGCACTGCTGCGTCACACGTCAGTCAAGAACATGTACTTTATCATCAGAGTGGGTGAAACGCCTGTGAGGGATGTCCTTCTGTTTTGACTGTAGCTATAAATGGATAAACAGCATAATCTTTTACAAAATTAAAGCTGTAGTGCTAATCAGTTTTATATACAGTTACTGAACTGATAGGCTAATTGATGCTAGTTAGCTAGCTAATTACTACAAACTGGATTTCCAGTAAGTTGGGACACTATACAAATTGTGAATAAAAACTGAATGCAATGATGTGGAAGTGCCAAATTTCAATATTTTATTCTGAATAGAATGTACATGACAGGGTCAAAAGTTTAAAGTGGGAAAATTTATCATTTTAAGGTAAACATAAGTTGATTTTAAATTTCATGGTGTTAACTTCTTCTTCTATCCTTTCGGATTTTTCCCTTTCTCAGGGGTCACCACAGTGAATCATCTGATTCACACATTTGATTTGGCAGAGGCTTTTATGTTGGATGCCCTTCCTGACCCAACCCTTTTAACAAGGGACAGAAACAGGCTACTCTTTACGAAAGTCAGCAATGCTTCTTTTACATGCCTCTCACCATAGACAGTGAGAAACATGGCCTGCCTTTGATAACCCAGTTAGCTGCACTGGGGGGACAGTGGCAACCTTGTGGAGACTTGAACCCTCAACCTTAGGGTCAGCGATCCTGCACCCTAACCACTAGACCACCACTGCCCTAAATTCCATGGTGTTAACAAAACTCAAAAAAGTTGTGACACAGTAATAAGAGACTGGAAAAGTCGATTGCATTTATAACGGACAGCTCGAAGACCAATTACCACTAATGAGGTCCACTGGCAACATGACTGAGTATAAAAAGAGCTTCTCAGAGTGTCAGTGTCTCTCAGAAGTGAAGATTTGGTAGAGGATCACCAATCCCCCCAATGTTGCACAGAAAGATAGTGGAGCAATATCAGAAAGGTGTTTTCCAGCAAAAAAAATTGCAAAGAGTTTGAAGTTTTCACTGTCTACATCATTGCATTCAGTTTTCATTATTAACATTTTTTATAGTGTCCCGGAATTTTTAGAATCCGCTTTGTACATGATTAGTGACTAAGCTAGATATTTGCTGTTATATAGATGCAGTGTGTTAGCATGTTATTAACCTGCTCTTATTGAGATTTTTCAACTCTGCACTTGCTAGCTGGTGTATGGTGGGGCAGTGGTGGTCTAGTGATATAGGGCGCTGGATCGCTGATCCAAAGGGTGGGGGTTCGAGTCCTGTCCTATTCTCCACAAGGTTGTCACTGCCCCCCGTCCCCCCCTCCCCCCAGTGCAGCAAACTGGGTTATCAAAGGCGGGCCATGTCTGTCACTGTCTATGTTGAGAGGTTCATGTAAAAGAACCATTGCTGACTTTCGTAAAGAGTAGCTGCAAAGTCGTCAGCATGTTTCTGTCCCTTGCCTAAAAGGGTTGTGACAGGAAGGGCATTCGACGTAAAAACCTCTGCCAAATCAAAAACGTGTGAATCAGATGATGGCGACTCCCGAGTTAAAGGGAAAAAGCCGAAAGGAAGACAGACAGACTTGCGAGCTGGTGTATAGATAATTCAGCTCATCATTGCCTATTGCTAACCCAGAGATCACAAATTTGAATCCGGGTTAATACAACCGTTGTCCATGGCCAGGAGTCCATGTGAGCTAATTGACCAAGTTTAACGTCCCTGTCACTCACTGTGATCACCAGCCAATCTGTAAACTCATTCGTATGAGTAGGCAGATAGTATGTTCCCTCCGAGTGTATCTCATGACACAGAGGGGACGTGTGCATGCCCCCCCTCCCCCGGTCGCTGATGATTCTGATCAAAATCAATACTTGATGGGTGGAATTGGATATGATTAAAATTAGTGGGAAAATGGGGGGTGCATTATCGAGTACTAATGTAGGTTTTTAACAAGATCTCAGCTCACAATTATGCAGATATTTTAGCTCAGAATTAGTTGGTGCATGTAAAGGTATTAGCGAGCAGTTAGGTCGATAGTTTAACTCTGAATTAGCCAGATGTTATGTAGATACTTTAGCTTATTGTTAGCTTGTTGTTATAAATGTATTGCAGTTAGGCATTAACAAGCTGTTACATATGTATTGTAGGTATTAAACTACAGACGCGCCCCGACTTACGTTTTACATTTTACGATTTTCGATTTTACGTTTTTGTTTTTTTTTTTTAAATGATGCCAAATTTTGAGTTTAGCGTGTTCTCTGTAGTACTAGACGTACCTACGTAGTACGCTGACATAATGACGCTGCATCCATTGTTTACAAATGACGGACTGAACGTGCCCCTTCTTCCCAGTTCACTGCGTGTTACCCTTGTGTTAAGATGTCATCTCTGTGATCTTTGTGTTTACACTGTTTTGCCAACTTTTGTAACCCTAAGCAAACATGGTTTGTCAGAAGCATAAGCCTACTAGCATGGGTGCAAGTTTTCCGGCATATGCCGGAATTTCCAGTTTTCCCAAGACTGAATTAACTATCTGCTTGGATCAGCGCAATCTACCATGCATACTCAGTTAAGCAAAGAGAGTTGTAAAATGAATGAAAACCCGAATCCAGAAAAGAAAGAGAACTCTCCACTCTGCTGATGATTCACATCAGTGCAGGCTGAGTACTAAACGAGTATTCAATGGCGCCCTTGCTCAGTTGAAAGATCAGCAGTCCGGATAACCCGCGCTTTGTCTCAAGCACAAGCAAGTGAACTACTTTCGGTGGAGCACCCCACATATTGTAAGTGTTAATTGGCTGTTTTAAGCTTCATGTAAAGTGACTCAGATCAGCTTCATGTAAAGTGACTCGGCTCAGCTTCATCTAAAGTGACCATCCGTCGACCATCGGAACCATTACAAGCAGAAAGATCGCATCATAGAGAATATTAAGGGTTATATTTGATACTGTATTTGATACTGTATTTGATGGCGGCACGGTGGCGTAGTGGTTAGCACGTCCGCCTCACAGCAAGAAGGCCCGGGTTCGATTCCCCGCCTGGGTGTTTCTGTGTGGAGTTTGCATGTTATCCCCGTGCTTGTGTGGGTTTCCTCTGGGTGCTCCGGTTTCCTCCCACAATCCAAAGACATGCACTGTAGGTTAATTGGCTGTTCTAAATTAGGGACTACAGATGGAAACTAGCTATAAGCTATAATCTGGTACAGTACATCTCTGTCTCTATGAGCTTAATGTTCCTGTACATTGTCCCAAAAATAAATATATATATATTTGATGAGTGAATTTGATTTAAATTTATCTATTTGAAATTATTTTTGCTTCAATTTAATTTATTTGAAATTAATGTTGATATTATTTGATATATTTGATATTATTTTACAATGTTATGTTTATAATAATTGATTTAGAGATGTTTTATGAGATACGCTAATGGTATTTATGGATGTATAGTACAATATGAACGTCATACATCACTGAAACATACAGTAACAACTTACATTTTTTTAACCCTACGTTCAGCCGTCCAGAACCGAACTAAAACGTAAGTTGGGGAGCGTCTATAGTTGTTATGCGGATATTTTTGATCAAAATTAGCTGGAGGTTATAGTAGGTATATAGTATAGTATATTGTAGGTATATATCCAGGTATTAGCTGGGGCACTGGTAGTCTAGTGGTACAGGGCGCTGGATCGCTGAACCAAAGGTTGGGGGTTTGAGTCTCACTCTCCACAAGGTTGTCACTGTCCCCCCCAGTGCAGCTAACTGGGTTATCAAAGGCGGGCCATGTCTGTCACTGTCTATGGTGAGAGGCATGTAAAAGAACCATTGCTGACTTTCGTAAAGAGTAGCTGCAAAGCCGTCAGCGTGTTTCTGTCCCTTGCTAAAAAGGGTTGTGACAGGAAGGGCATCCGATGTAAAAAAAACCTCTGCCAAATCAAACGTGCGAATCAGAGGATTCGCTGTGGCGACTCCCGAGTAAAAGGGGAAAAGCCGAAAGGAAGACAGACAGATATAGCCAGGTATTAGCTAGTTTTTATGTAGATATTCCAACTCTGTATTTATGAGCTGTTATGTATATATTTAACTCGAAATTAACTAGCTGTTATGCAGATAATTTATCTCACCATTAGCTAGTGGTTATATGAGTACAAAGGTACCTTGACTTACGAGTGTCTTTTATAACAAATTTTCCATGATATGATATCCACCAAAAATCTGTCCAATACAATAAGCAAAAGTTTAATTCACGAGCTTTGCTGGGGAAATGTTTTTTTCCAGGCCGATTAACCTCGTATTCTTCTGCATGCACTCCTCCGTGCTCCAAGAGCACCTTGTGCAGTGCTTCTCAATTATTTTCTGTGAGGCCCCCCATAAGAAGAAAAAAAAAACATTTAATGCCCCCCCACCCCCCAGCACCCCAGTGTTTACTGCATTTCATATTGCTTGCTCGGTGCTTTTTCCCTACACCATAATGCAACAATGAGAGCGCCACTGCCAACTACTGGAATGGATGTGCAATTACACTTAAATCTAGTACAGTATGGTAAAAAAGCATGTTCCCTGGGTCATACCCCCACCACCACCACTTCGGCAGCCTACTGCCCCACTATTTGAGAAGCACTGGCCTTGTGGAAGCTCACCATGAGCCTTTTCTCACTGGTATTTGTAGCATGCACACACACACACACACACACGCACACACACACACACACACACACACACACACAAAATTCTTCTCCTCCTCCTCCTCTGTTACGCATCACTTCATGCCTGCCTACGTGACATCTTCGCCACAGTCAATGACTGGAAGGATTAGTTGACTTATTGTTTATTCTTGGTTTTTATTATTATTATTATTATTATTATTATTATTATTATTATTATGAAATATTTACTGTTTACACATGTTTATCTTTAATATATTAGGTGAAATATAATGTGTTTTATGCAGGTTATATGAGTTTGGGATGGGGTTGGAACGGATTAATTGGTTTTCTGTTATTTCTTATGGGAATAATTCTTTCATCTAACGAACTTTTTGGTTTACAAGCTCGTCCTCGGAACAGATTAAATTCATAAGTCAAGGTACCGCTGTATTTAGCAGGTATGAGTGAACTGTTACTTGCTTTTTGTTAACTAGCTGTTGTAAATGTATTGTAGCTATTAACTAGCTGTGATGTAGATAGTACAGTTATGTACTAGGTAGTTGTTATGCGGATATTTTAGCTCTATTTTAGCGAGTTGGGTAGATATTTTAGTTATGTATTAGCTGGATGTTAGCGGTTTATCTTGTAATTCTCTCAGGGTAATCTGGATATTCTAGTTGGAATCACCTTGCTGTCTTGTAGATGTTTCGGCTTGCTGTTAACTAGCAGTTATGTAGATCTTGTCGTTAGGTGTTAGCTAGCTATCACTATTAGCTGTTTCTTTTCTTGGAGTTGTTGCTTCATCTCACTCGCAGTATCACTGAAAACTGTTGTTTGTATTTTTCAAATGTCGAGTTTAATTGCTTTGTGAATACATTATTGTGGACTTCACACACACAGACTTGGAGATGTGCTGGAGGTCTGAGTAGAAAAACAGTGAAGCATTTAATAAGAGTGAACAGACTCCGTCCATCTGGGGAAGTTCAGGGGGGGTCATTAATCCGTCTCTTGCTGTGCGGTATGAGGCATGCCTCTAATGGACAGTAGACAAAAGGAGCTGTCTCGCTCCCACAAGCTTCTCGTTCTTTCATCTGCGTTGAAAAGGATTCACTTGTTTTAGGAATTAATTTTATTTTCACTTCCTCACCAACGTCCAAATCTCACATGAGACGTCCCAGTCAAACAGGATCAGTTCAGGATATCCAAACCAACCAAGCTGTAAATATGATAACTGGTCTGATAATGCGCCTCAACCGCTTTATCTGTAGCAATCAGCAGTAATGGAGGATCAATGTCAAGCCAAGCCCTCCTCACAACCACTTTATGTCTCGAGTAAAAGGAATACGCCCTAAACGACGTGAAATACGTTTGAATGGAAATAGCTGTGACGTGATTAGTCAGTCTGGTGCTTATCTGCTGCATGGTGATGTAATTAGTGGCCTTGTGATCACTTGTCACAATGACCTGAGAACTAATTGATTGATTTTTTTTTGTTTTGCTTTTTCCTCACAAGCAGCGTGGTGATGTAATAGTCCGCGCATCCGCCTAACAGTAAGAAGGTTCTGGAGCCAATTCCTGGCTTGGGCGTTTCTCTGTGGAGTTTGCATGTTCTCCTTGTTCTGCTTCTGTTGGTTTTTTCCTGTTACTTCGATTTTCTCCCACCATCCAAAAGCATGCACAGCAAGTTAACCCTTTAATGCCCAGCAGGACCATATGGTCTTCTTTCAAAAAATGCTAATAACTACTAGACATATTCTATAGTTGTTGTGGCATCACAGCTTGATCCCACATGCCTCAGTCAGCTGTGAGACGAACTTGAGTGGGCAGAATTGTGTTGTTCACAAATTTGTGAGTGTTATAATTTGTTATGATTCTGTTACTATTATGTTATTATTATTATTATTATTATTATTATTATTATTATTATTATTATTATTATTATTATTATTATTATTATTAGTGTTATTATAAGTTTGTTGAAAGAAATGTTTTCAGGGTGTTTCCTTATGCCTTTTTGATTCGGAAAAACTAATATATATATTTTTTTAATTGCACAGAATAATTCGGGCCTTTAAGGGGTTAATTGTTCCAAATCATCCTGAGGTGTGAATGTGAGCATGAATGGCTGTGTGAGTGTTGGCCCTACGATGGCTTGGCGAGCTCTCCAGGGTGTACCCCGCCCTCCTTGTGATGGACTAGCCAACTGTTCACGGTTTACGCCGCCTTCGGCCAGAGTCAACGGAGGTCCCCGCGACCCGAGTAGGATTAAGCGGTTCGACAAATAAATTAATGAATCTAGCAGAGAAGGAAGTGGCAACATCAGCATAAACGCCAGACTTAAATACCCAGAATGCAATTTGGGACTTCAGTATGGGCTACAATACGACTAGTCTTTGTTTGCTAGTGATCTACAAGTCAATGGTGACGGTGCTGATGGTGGAATTAGCATCAAAGGGTAAATGGTAATGAGGTGAAAACATTTGATGGATTTAAAACACTAAAGCGCTGCTGCATCTCTCGCTCTCTTTCTCTTTCTCTCTCTCTCTCTCTCACTCGCCCTCTCTCTCTCTCTCTCTCTCTCTCTCTCTCTCTCTCTCTCTTTCTCTTTCTCTCTCTCAGTCTCTCTTTCTCTCTCTCTCTCTCTCTCTCTCTCTCTCTCTCTCTCTCTCTCTCTCCTCGGTGAACAAATGGTATGCTAAAGCTGAAAAGCTACTGTGTTTATGATGAAGACGCACGAGTCGTCCGTGCGGAGTTCATTTTTCCTGCTTTTCATTTTAGGCCCACTTCCCCTTTAATGCAACACCAACATGAATCATACAGTCTCCGTGTCTTGGGGCTGTCGTTCTTTGTTTTATTTTTCACTACCCCAAACACAATCGGTCAACAAACATGACATGACACACTCCTCCGAGAGCAACGTCGAATAAATTTCCTGCCCTGGTGTAGCGTCGTCGCCCCGGGTCGCTCGGAGCTGCTCCCTCGCCGAGAGTAGAAAGCTGATTCTGTTCGAGGTTCGGTCCTGCTGATTTTTCCTCGCTCTGTTCGGCCTCGATCACACTCGGCGCCAGGGAGACCGCGCGCCCGCCTTCTCGGGGATCGGATATTTTAAAAATGCGCCTCTCGACATGCCGTGTTGCAAACATATGCAAATGAGCCGCTCGCAGAGAACTCTCAAATCTCATCAAGACGAGGCGAGAAAACGCAGCGCCCCGACTGATCCCTCGGATCACGATTCAAAAAGAAAAACAAGATGTGCACGTTCGAGCAGCTTCCACATGTGTTTTTCACTGAATTAAGGAAGAGATCTGGGATTTATTATTATTCATTCGCTCCTTGACTCTGCCTCGCTGTCTCTGGCAATATGCTGGTTCTGATTTAAAGCGGATTAAAGCGTGTTGTCCTTAAGCTTTTGCCAGAATCCTCCGAAGTATTCGCATTTGCTAGGGCTGATTAGCAAAAAGAAACAATAGTCATTTTTAGCATGCAGATGGCTTATTTGCTTTCCGCAAACCACACGCCGTGCTGACATTTCAGACAGAAACCGCCATCAGCAAAGGAATATTTGACGGTGTTAATTTCTTTTGGGGCGGGACACCCCACTTCGCTTATATATATATATGTGTGTGTGTGTGTGTGTGTGTGTGTGTGTGTGTGTGTGTGTGTGTGTGTGTGTATGTATATATATATATATATATATATATATATATATATATATATATATATATATATATATAAATAAAAGTACAGGACAAAGAGTTTTATATATATATATATATATATATATATATATATATACACACATACAGGGGTGGACAAAATAATGGAAACACCTAACATTTTGGCATCATAATCCTTCAACATAATTTAAATAATCAAAACTTGGCATATGTTATTATTTTTTGGAGAATAATTTTGTTATTTGATATGTTGATAAATGCAGCCGTGAGGGGGGGGCACAAACCAGCGTCTCTCCCTCACGCCGGTCCCAAGCCCGGATAAATGCAGAGGGTTGCGTCAGGAAGGGCATCCGGCGTAAAACAAATGCCAAATAAACTATGCGAATCACAAGAAAGAATGACATACCGGATCGGTCGAGGCCCGGGTTAACAACGACCGCCATCAGTGCCGTCAACCAACAGGGTGCTGATGGAAATTGGACTACTGTTGGTCGAAGACGTCGAAGAAGGAGAGGCGGGAGGCGTGTCCGTTGAAGAGAAGAAGATGCAAAGGATAGGGTGAGATGGAGGCAGATGATTCGCTGTGGCGACCCCTGAAGGGAAAAGCCGAAAGGAAAAGAAGAAAAGATGTAAAATAAATGTTTTTTTCCTTTTTCAGATATTGAAAACATTAATCATACCCCATAATGGCAGAGCTCTCAGATCTTAGGCCAAATTGTTGGTGCTCATATGGTAAACAATTTACAAGTTGTATGAATCAATATATGTGTATGTGTGTGTGTATGTGTGTGTGTATGTGTATGTGTGTGTGTATGTGTGCGTGTGTGCGTGTGTGTGTGTGTGTGTGTGTGTGTACGTGTGTGTGTGTGTGTGTGTGTGTGTGTATTGTATACAGAGCTTGTGTATCACGTCCCTCTCTCGGCTAATTCTGATTGGATGTCTAGCACTCAGAGCAATATAAACACGAACAGTTGCCAAGATTGCTGTTAAATCAGAACATCTGCTTCCTCTGTGTGCATCACTTCAGTAGAAAAAAATCAGTGATAAATTAAAAAACAAAAAAAACAAAAAATGCCTTCAACTACATGCAGATAAGCTTGCTTCATTTTTTTTTATCTCAAGATCTATCTGTTCTGTATGGATTAGCCAGATTAACGCTAATGGAATCCATTCAGCGATCCAAGATCGAGCAATATTTTTACATTTCCTCAGAATCCACCCCCACCCCACCCCCTCCCCCCGCCTGCCCCGCCCCCTGCCCTTTTTTTTGCATGAATTTGTGCCACATTAGATTTTGTGCTCTTCAAATCAGGACACGATGATACGATTCTTGTACCACTTCCCCCCCACCACCACTACCACCACCACCACTCAATAACCCCACCGCCACCACTGCCGCCACCATCGCCACCACCACACATTTTTTTTCTGCAAATAAGCACTTCGTAAACGCCGCACGCTGACTCGAGAGACGGTTTCTGCTTCATCAGCAGTCGGCAAGTCAGAGGAAATCACAAGCTGTGCCACAATTACATCACGAAGAATATATCTAGTGCGCTTCTCTCACTCCAGAGATATGCGCCTTTGAGCATATCAATCACATTCCCACTGAAACGAGCAAGGCTTCACAAAAAAAAGCAGCTTTTCTTTCTTCTCTTTTCTTTTCTTCTCTTTTTCTTCCAGTAGAATCCGAGTCGTTAGTGTTTAGCCAATATCAAGGACGCTCAGGTTGGTGACTTACCAATAACAGTGAATAGAGGCAATGTTGGCAGTATTTTTATTCGCGTTTTTTCCTGACACTCGTTCAGCTCACAGGTTTTATATTGTAATGTTTAATATTTTTTATATTAAGTCTCTATAGCAACAGCTTTTTTATTGGACTTGACACACTGGTTCGCCAGACGTGCATTAACACATTAACATTCTGTTTAATTGTTGATATGTTGTGTGGCACGGTGGCATAGCGCTTAGCACGTTCGCCTCCCAGCAAGAAGATCTTGGGTTCGATTCCCAGCTCAGGTGTTTCTGCGTGGAGTTTGTGTGGGTTTCCTCTGGGTACGCTGGTTTCCTCCCACAGTACACAAACATGAACAGTAGGTTAATTGAATGTTCCAAATCACTCATGTGAGTATCAACAATTGTGTGAGTGTTGGCCTGGCGAGCTGCCCATTGTGTACTCTGCCCTTGACCAGAGCTGGCTGAACTGGGTGCCAGCCTCCCCGTGACCCTGAGTATTAAGTGGTTCAGAAAATGAATGAATGAAGCTTGATATGTTAAAATGAGCATTGCTGGGGGGTTTTAAATTTGTAAACCTTTCCTGGGAAAATAAACAGGAACAAATGGAAAATGTTCTAATCTGAAGGATAGTGTATAACAGGAACAAAGTTTTGTTTAAAATAAAAACCTCTTGGCGCTTAAGCCTTCTTGATATGTACAGAATTAATGCAATTTTGTTGTTGCATTTTTACTTTGAACTGTGTTGATAATTAAATAGAATTCAGAATTTTTAATTTGTACAAGTATACCTCGGATTATGTTGTTAATTGGTCCCAGGAGAGACTACGTAAGTTGAAAACGACGTAAATCGAATTAGCTTGTCTCTAGGCTAGCCTAGGTTAGGCTACGCCAAATTTACTTGTATAATATTATGTTTAACATACTAAATATACATAATATACGGAAAGCCCCCGTTATTCACGTTGGTTGCACTGCTCCCTCACCCGGGGATTCCGGAAATCTATGAGTTATTGACGTGATTTTAAAACCCTGTGTATGATATCACATGTGCTAAAATCTGCTTGTTAAACCCGTTCTCTCGCCAGTCGTACTCATTAATACAGTAATAATGAAGTAAAATGTAGTAATGATTAATAAAAACTTTTTACTTTTGTACTGTGATAATATTTATAAATAAATAAAGCACTTAGTCTCCTTACCAGAAGCGAGAGAAGATGCGGGGCGTTTGAGTGACATCTTCTTCTTCTTCTTCTTCTTTTCCTTTCGGCTTTTCCCTTCAGGGGTCGCCACAGCGAATCATCTGCCTCCATCTCACCCTATCCTTTGCATCTTCTTCTCTTACACCAACGACCTTCATGTCCTCCTTTACCACATCCATGAATCGTCTCTTTGGTCTTCCTCTAGGCCTTTTGCCTGGTAGTTCCAGTCTCAGCATCCTATTACCAATATACTCACTATCCCTCCTCTGTACATGTCCAAACCATCTCAATCTAGCCTCTCTGACTTTGTCTCCAAAACGTCTTACATGTGCTGTCCCTCTGACGTGCTCATTCCTGATCCTATCCATCCTCGTTACTCCCAAAGAGAACCTCAACATTTTCATCTCTGCTACCTCCAGCTCTGCCTCCTGTCTTTTCCCCAGGGCCACTGTTTCTAACCCATACAGCATCGTTGGCCTCAACACCGTCTTGTACACTTTTCCTTTCATTTTTGCCGATACCCTCCTATCACACATCACACCGGACACTTTTCTCCAACCATTCCAACCTGCCTGCACACGCTTCTTCACCTCTTTTCCACAGTCTCCATTGCTCTGGATTGTTGAGCCTAAGTACTTAAAATCCTCCACCTTTCTTATCTCTGCTCCCTGTAATCTCACCGTTCCTCTTTGGTCCTTGGCATTCATGCACATGTATTCTGTCTTACTGAGGCTAATCTTCATTCCCCTCCTTTCCAGGGCATACCTCCACCTCTCTATGTTTTCCTGCACTTGTTCTCTGCTCTCACTACAGATTACAATGTCATCTGCAAACATCATACTCCATGGGGAATCTTGTCTAACCTCGTCTGTCAGCCTGTCCATCACCATAGCGAACAAGAAGGGGCTGAGAGCTGACCCTTGATGCAGTCCCACCTCCACTTTGAACTCTTCTGTCACACCGACAGCACACCTCACCACTGTCTTACATCTCTCATACATGTCCTGCACCACTCTAACATACTTCTCTGCCACTCCAGACTTCCTCATGCAATACCACAGTTCTTCTCTCGGCACCCTGTCATATGCTTTCTCCAGATCCACAAAGGCACAATGCAGCTCCGTCTGACCTTCTCTGTACTTCTCCATTAACATCCTCAAGGCAAACACTGCATCTGTTGTGCTCTTTCTGGGCATGAAACCAAACTGTTGTTCACAAATGCTGACTTCTGCCCTTAGTCTAGCTTCCACTATTCTTTCCCATAACTTCATCGTATGGCTCATCAACTTTATCCCTCTGTAGTTGCCACAACTCTGCACGTCTCCCTTGTTCTTAAAAATGGGCACCAGCACACTTCTCCTCCATTCCTCTGGCATCCTCTCACTCTCTAAGACCTTGTTAAATGTTCTTGTCAGAAAATCTACTGCTACCTCTCCTAGACACTTCCATACCTCCACCGGTATGTCATCAGGACCAACTGCCTTTCCATTCTTCATCCTCTTCAATGCCCTCCTCACTTCACCCTTACTAATCTTTGCTACTTCCTGGTCCTCAACAGTCACCTCTTCTACTCTTTTTCTCTCTCATTTTCCTCATTCATCAGCTCTTCAAAGTACTCTTTCCATCTTGCCAGCACACTTCTGTCATCAGTCAATACATTTCCCTCTCCGTCCTTTATCAATCTAACTTGCTGCACGTCCTTCCCATCTCTATTTCTCTGCTGTGCCAACCTGTATAAATCATTTTCTCCCTCCTTACTTTCCAACCGAGCATACAAGTCATCAAACGCGCTCTGTTTGGCCTTTGACACTGCTACCTTTGCCTTACGCTGTGTCTCCCTGTACTCCTGTTTACTCTCTTCGGTTTTGTCAATGTCCCACTTCTTCTTAGCTAACCTCTTCCTTTGTACACACTCCTGCACTTCCTCATTCCACCACCAAGTCTCCTTATCTACTTTCCTTCCAGATGACACACCAAGTATTCTCCTACCTGTCTCCCTGATCACATTCGCTGTAGTTGTCCAGTCATCTGGAAGCACTTCCTGGCCACCCAAAGCCTGTTTCAACTCCTCCTTGAAGACAACCTTGAGTGAAGACCTTGAGTCAACCTTGAAGACCTTGAAGACCTTGAGTGACATCATAGCGCTTAAATAATCATTTAGAACACATGAAAAAAAAACGTGAATTCACAATTCAGGCAATCACAGTGATAGCATGTGCAAAGAAGAAAAAAGAGGTGTACACATCATCTGCAACCAATCAGCAGCAGGGAGAAACAAAAGCTCTCAGCCATTGGCTACATTTGAATCATGTGGCATTTATGTCATGATGATGCATTTGTATAATTTGCTGGGGCTGCCGCTAATTCAGTGCTTCTCGAATAGTGGGGCGCGCCCCCCTTTATGGGCCGTGGTGTGATTCCAGGGGGAGCACGTATGACCCTGAGGAACATGCTTTTTTGCCATACTGTACTAGAATTAAGTGTTTTTTATTAGTTAATGCTTTTTTTATTTTTAATGTTATGCACTGGTGTGACTTAAATCGAGGAAGACCTGTACTGTATATATAAATGAAAAATATCCTTTTAATATGAATCAAAATAAAAGTTGAAAATTGTATAATTCTTTTAATTTTTTATTGATTCTGCCAACTTTGTATTTTTTTTTTATTTTAGCTTCACTGCTCAGCTGGAAGTAACTAGCCATGATTTCTTATTCCAAACGGTTAGCCGTCTAAATGAATTTGTCGTTATTACAGCGGATTCTTACAGTGAAGGTTTTCCGTCAACCATAATTATTAATGCTGATTTTATTGATTTTTTAACTGATTCCAAGCGTTCCCTTTTAAAGCTAAAGACCTCTCTAGGCCGTGCATGTGTATCAAGGTGAAACGAGATGCTAACGCCAGTTCTCTTATCTAAGTAAACCTCGGATAATAGAATAAAGTGGCTTCCAATTTTTCTACCATAAAAAGGATTTTCGTTTCCGTTTCCAATATCTTCTGGGAAAATTCAACACAGTTGATCTTTCATCTGCACAGTTCGGGTTCAAGTCCCAAAGCGCAGCTAGTCAATTCGATTTAATTTAGTAAATTGAATTTTAGATTGAATTTATTGAATGAAATGCACTCAGAGAGAGTTTGTAAGCTTTCGCTCAAGCTGCCAGCAGCCAATCAAAAAATTGGCTGTACTCTGGAAGTTTTTTGTCAGGCATTGTCAGTTCCAATCAGTAATGAGGTGCTTCTATCGGAGGTTGGTGTAGATAAATATTTGCTCAAGAGCAGAATTTCAGCTTTATTTATGAGGTGATTTAATGCAACTAAACACACACACACACACACACACACACACACACACACACACACACACACACACACACACACACACACACACACACACACACACACACACACACACACACACACACACACCTATTTAAAATTGACTGTGCAGCTCTTTCCCAGCCAGGTTTATGTCATTTCCTTGTTATTTTTATTTACAGTTAAGACAATAAACAGGGGCAGTGGTGGTCTAGTGGTATAGGGTGCTGGAGTGCTGATCCAAAGGTTGGGGGTTCGAGTCCCACTCTCCACAAGGTTGTCACCCGTCAGCCCCCAAAGTGCACTAACTGGGTTATCAAAGGCTGGCCATGTCTGTCACTGTCTATGGTGAGAGGTTCATGTAAAAGAACCATTGCTGACTTTCAACAAGAGGAGCTGCAAAGTTGTAAGCGTGTTTCCACCCTGCGATGGCGTAGCAAACTGTCCAGGGTGTACTCTACCCTTGCCCAACGTTGGCTGGGATGGATGCCAGCCTCCCCACGACCCTAATTAGGATTGAGCGGTTACGGAAAATGAACTGATGATGAACTGAACAATAAACATTACAGAGGTATTTGAAATGTGGCAGCATGGTGGCGTAGTCACACGTCCACCTCACAGCACCGTGGTCCTGTGTATAAATGCTGTGTTCAGCGAGGGTTGAGTGTGGTGTTTGCATGACCTCCCTGCGCTCCTGTGGCTTTCTTCTGCATACTCCGGTTTCCTCCCACAATCCAAAGACATACACATTCATCTAATTGTATTTGTGTTAGCTCTGCAATGAACCAGTGAGCTATCCAGGGTGTACCTTGCGTCCACAGTTGTCAAAGATAGGCTTCAGGCCTCCGCACAATCCTAGTCAGATGAAGTGCTTTGGTAAATGAGTGAATTAATGGACATTAGCTTAAACAAGCCCTGCAGTGGATTAGCGAGCTGTTTAGGTTGTGCCCTACCTTCACACAGAGTCGGTTGAGATAGGCTCCAGCTATTGATTAAGATTAAGCATCTTAGAAAATGATCAACCAGCGTGAACAACATTAAATTATCAGCTTGAACCGAACAAGAAAATTCAGCTTTATTTTGTTTTACTGTGAAACCTCTCAGAGCCGAAAAAGCTCGGACTCACCAGGCCCATTACCATTACCACCAGAACCCCCGGGACTTGAGCACCTCCTCAGGGCTACTTCGAGGCCAGAGGCGTGATGATTACCCATCGATCAATGATGTGTCACAGTGCAGCTGGACATTAATGACCTGAAATTTACTTCAAAAATAACTGAAGGGTGGAATTTTCTGTAATGGTCAAATCAATCACCTGAGCGGATCCTACTGATGTGCGTTTCATGCTAAAGGTTAAAATGAAAAGAAAACACACACACACACACACACACACACACACACACACACACACACACACACACACACACACACACACAAGATGTAGTGAAGGAAATGGAAGTGAAGACAGCTGCAGTGAAATGTAGAATTCTAATTCAGTGACTCGATATAGAAAATGCTATTTATTGTGATGATGTTCTTCATATGCTTGCGTGGGTTTCATGTGGATCTCCAGTTTCCTCCAACAACCCAAAGACATGTATATTACACCAAATCATCCACAGGGGTGAATGTGATTGTTCGTCTCTGCCCGGAGTGTAATCCCGCCTCTCACCTGAACTAAAAACTGTGATTGGCTACAGTTCCCCCGACTCTGATGGATAAGCAGAACAGATAATGAATGATTTGGATCAATTATTAGATTAGAAATTATTTCTAAGAAATATTGCAATTTTTCCAATTGGGATGTAAATTCTCTAAAATTGAATAATCGGGTGCGCTGATAAATTTCAGCTCCAATAGAGTGCTGTAGACAGTGAAAATAACTTTGCCAAGATCCAAATCGTTTTGGATCTCACTGTATACACAGTCGCGTAACCACAAAATGAGCAATCTTCCTGAAAAGGAGCTTTGGTCTCACAGCTGCCTTGCTGTATACACACGCCACTGATGATTCAGAGCCAAGCCAAAAGGAATTTCACCACTTCTGAGGAATGCACAGAAACCTGCAGAACTTTCTTTGTTGAAAATTAAACAGGGCTCACGTAGTATCACCGTCAAAACGTGTAAATGAAGTGCAGGGATGTGCAGGTTCCGACCTGCTAATTACCCACACACACACACACACACACACACACACACACATTTATATATATATATATATATATATATATATATATATATATATATATATATATATATATATACACACACACACACAGTCATTGAGAACATTGTTGTCACATGTGGACACTCATGTATAAAAACCCGTATTCCACCAACCCTATTAACTGATTTTAATTCGCTTTGCCTTAAAATAACCCTCTGATGGGACTGAACATTATGTGCTAGCAGCAGATATTTCTTCTAATCTTCATGGCCTCTTAAATAGAAACAGTCTCATTTTTACCTGAACAAAAATTTTGCCAACAAAACTTATTTTCACTTTCAAGACCATAATTATTACAGAGAAATAACCAAATGGCTTTATTTATAACTCAGGGTGACATTGTCAGGGGGCAGTGGTGGCCCAGTGGTAACGGGCTGGATCACTGTCAAGTCCCTCTCTCCACAAAGTTGTCACTGTCCCCCCAGTGAACTAACTGGGTTATCAAAGGCCGGCCATGTCTCTCACTGTCTATGGTGTGAGGTTCATGTAAAAGAACCATTGCTGCCTTTTGTCAAGAGTCGCTGCATAGCTGTCAGCGTGTTTCTGCTCTGCGATGGGCTTTCCAGGGTGTAATCTGTCCTCGCATAGAGTCGACTGAGATGGGCACCAGCTTCCCCGTGACCCAAACTAGGATTAAGCACTTCTAATATTAAATTAATAATTCATCTCAAATAGAATTGTTAATAGCAGTTTCCACATGTTCGGGTATTGGTAAGCATAGGGCAGTGGTGGCCTGGTGGTAAAAGCCGCTGGATCATTGATCCTAAGGTTGGGGGTTTGAGTCCCTCTCGCCACAAAGTTGTCACTGTCCCCCCAGTGCAGCTAACTGGGTTATCAAAGGCGGGCCATGTCTCTCACTGTCTATGGCGAGAGGTTGATGTAAAAGAACCATTGCTGACTTTCGTAAAGAGGAGCTGCAAAACCGTCAGCGTGTTTCTGTCCCTTGCTGAAGGGTTGTATCAGGAAGGGCATCCGACGTAAAAACCTATGAACCAAATCAAACATGCCACTCATTAATGTGACTTCCATCAAGATGGAGGCAGATGATTCAAGGTGGCGACCCCTGAAAGGGAATAGCCGAAAGAAAGAGAAGAAGAAAGGCCTTGGTAAGCACATTATTGTGTTCCATCTGCGTCCTGTACAGGACCCGGTGTGGCGTATGGTGGCCACTGTAAGAAATAATACGATGTAGAGTTGATGCCGAAGCCGACACCATGATCTATGAGTCCGAATGGGGCTTTTGAGGGGGAGCGTCGGTCGGTGAACTTCAGCTGTCTGAACCGGTTGTTTTGCGGATAGTTTTCTTCGCAGGACTGTGTTTACCTTTGTGTACCCGAGGCGGTGGGAGGCGAGGGCAGGGGAGGGGTGTGTGTTTCTTAATACTGATTCAAATTGTTGTCGGCCCCCTACCTACTGTTCCAGAGCCTTTTTTGTATTGCGGGGATTTCATCAGTAGGGGTCGCATTTTACATGTTAAACGCCTAATTCGTTCTTTCGACTGGATAAACCCCAAATACCCTTTAAAAATGATAAAAGTACACCAATTTTGTATGAAATATATGTTAAAAGTAAAAGAAAATTATTTATTAGACAATTTAAATATTTTATAACATATTAAACCATTTTATTATCATATTTATTAATTAAACCATTATTAAACATTTTTTATTAACACACACGCACACACACACACACACACACACACACACACACACACACACACCTGTCTCTCTCTCTCTCTCTCTCTCTCTCTCTCTCTCTCTCTCTCTCTCTCTTGCTGTGGACCACGCCCACAAGACATGGAATTCAAAGCGCATTCCCTGCTTGACAGTTGGAAGGTCCAAACTCAACTTTAACTTGATTCCTTGAGAGATCGGAATTCCAGATGAGCTCAAATGCACCACATTTATTAAACATTTACTGAATTAAACAACTTAAAAAACTAAACTAAGTTTGATCATGTTTTCGTAATTTCCTGAAAGCTGCTTTAATGACTGTATTTTATGAGTATTGAGTTAATTCAGCACTTTTCATTATATTTTACTGATTTTACTAATTATATTTTACTAATTACACTAATTACTTTGATCCAGAATTTGATGTTCCTAATTAAGTCTTTTCCCAGCCTAAAATAGATACCCTCGTCTTTTTTGTTAGCTGTAAAAATAAATAAATAATAAATAAATTCACGATTTTCAGTTGCTTTCACAAAACAATCTGTTTACTTGTAATGTGAGGCAGAGTTGATTAAAATCAGTAGGTTGGTGAGATGCAGGCATCAGTGTCCACATGTGGTAATTCTATAATTATAATAATTAGATTTTGGTGAGACACAGCATACGCTGTGCTCCATAATTATTGGCACCCATGGTTACAATGTGATCTTTAGCTTCAAATAAATTATTTTTAATAATACTACTAATAATAGACTGCAATGAAAAATGAGGAAAATCCAACCTTTAATTCAAGTGCATGTATTCAGTGTGAAAAAAATCCCAAATTAAGAAATAATTCTTTAACATCAAATCATGTGTGCAACAATTATTGGCCCCGTGATATTAATACTTTGTAAAGCCACCTTTTACCAACAAAACTGCACCGAATCTTCTCCAATAATGTTCCACAAGATAGAATATAGAAAGAGGACTGTTCCTCTCTGCACATTGTCTCTAAATCATCCAGCGACTTGGTCCTCTCCTCTGCTCTCTCCTCTTCAGCTCACTCCATGGGGTTTCAATGGGGTTGAGGACTGGGGACTGAGATGGCCATGGGAGGAGCTTGATACTGTGTCTGGTGAACCATTTCTGTGTAGATTTGGCCACATGTTTAGGTCATTATCCCACTGAAAGACCCGGTGATGGACAATCTTCAGCTTGTGGCAGAGGCCACCAGATTCTGATTTAAAATGTCCTGGTATTTCAAAGCACTCATGATGCCCTGCAGCCTAACGAGGTTCCCAGGGCCTCCGGAAGAGAAACAGACCCACAGCATCACTGATCCACCCCCAGACTTCACAGTGGGCATGAGGTGCTTTTCTGTATTCTCCTCTTTTACGTTCCACCAGACCCACTTAGAGTGTTTGTTGCCAAAAATCTCGATCTTGGTCTCATCTGACCAAAGTATAGTGTCACAGTTGAAGTCCCAGATCTGCTTCAACTCCAGAAGTTTGCGTTTATGATTGTGAGAGAGAAAAGGGTTTTTTTTCTCTGCATGCCTCCTAAACAGCTTGTTGGCATGAAGATTGGCACCTAATAGTTCTTTTGGAGAATTCTTGACCCTGAGATTTTCCTATTTGTTGCGATTCTTTAATAATGAGCTTCAGAGATTTTTTTTATTTCTCTCACCGTCCAGCTCACTGTGTAAATTCAACTTAAAAGTTAATGAACCAAGAAGAACCTGCACACTTTGTATTATTTATGATTTAATTTGAAATAATTTTATTGTAAATTTACTCTTGCGATAACATGTGATGTGATTTTTTTTGTCTCTGAGCCATTTTACAATTTACAGTGGTGCCTTGGTACTCGAACACTTTAGACGTCGAACCAATCGGTGTTTGACCAAAAAATCTGGGATTTTTTTTGTCCAGGAAGTCGACCAAAATCCAGAAGTTGAACGTTAAAAAAGTAAGACAAAAAAAGCGAGACCAAGAGGGAGGGGAAATGCCCGCTTTCCAGAAGTCCAGAAGTTGTTGATACTATGTATCACATTTATAACGCTAAAGCTAGCACTAAAGTGCTAAAGCTAAGCTAAAGTGCTAGCAGCACTGTGAACACTTTTAACGGTGAGGTCATGAGCCACTTCCGTAAGGTTTTGAAAACCCGCGTGTGACAGCCACGCCCCTCTTCAATGCTCAAAGACAGAGAGAGAGAGAGAGAGAGAGAGAGAGAGAGAGAGACGCCAAAACCAGAGTCTCTCACAACACAGACCATAACATAGTGTACTGTATTCATAATTTTTTCACTTAATTGCAGTACCGTTAACTTCTGTTCAAAAGACGATGGAATGCATTAAGACCAAACATACATTATTTGGGAAAAGCGGATTCGGAATTCGACCAAATCGGAATTCGACCAGCTATCTGGAACGGATTATGTTCAAGTACCGAGACCACTGTACTTTAAAGAATTTTTACATTTACAGCATTTGACAGCTTATCTAGAGTGACTTATAAGCATCATTTTTATACAACTGATCAATTGACGGTTAAGGGTCTTGCTCAAGGGCCCAACAGTGCTGATTGAACCTCTGACCTTCACATTAGTAACCCATCACCTTAACCACTATCCCACCATTTTATTGCACTTGTAGCTTCAATCTTTCTAAAAGAATTCCACCTTCATCCTTTGGGACACGAACCTCTGAAAAATGTATTCCGGTTTTACAAAATGGCTTTTGGACACTCTAAAGTTTAGACAGAAAGTGAAGTAGTGCTTAGACAGTATTTATATATAATACTAAACCCCAGGAACATTTTTATATAACTGCACTTCTAGAAACATGCAGCAATGGAGAGAGAAATGTTTTCACGGTGAAAAAGCCATTATTACCTCTATTGGAAGGTAAATTCAAGTACAAAACTGAAGAAGAAAAAAAATGTTATATATTTATTTATTTATGTGTTTGTTTGTTATCTGTCTGCTGTTAGTTAATAAGTAAATTAGTTAGTCATTACTGTGGTCCTTACAGTAACCATCCAGCATATGAACTACAGTGGTACCTTGAGTTACGAGTGTCTTTTCTAATGAATTTTTCATGATACAAGTTTCGATCCACCAAAACTCCGCCCCGTCCAACCAGCAAAATTTAGATTTGGGGAAATGGCTTTTCCAGGCTGATTAGTCTCGTGTTCTTCCACATGTATTCCTCCATACTTCGAGAACACCTTGTGCAGTGCTTCTCAATTATTTTCTGTGATGCCCCCTATAGGAAGAAAAAACCTTTTCACGTGTTTGTTCAGTGCATTTCCCCTACACCATAGGGAACACAGTGAGAGCGCTACTGCCACCTACTGTAGAGTATGTGCAATTACACTTGATTCTAGTACAGTATGGCAAAAAAGCATGTTCCACAGGGTCTACTTGAGAAGCACTGACCTTGTGGGAGCACAAGCCTTTCCTTGCTGGCATTCGTAGCATGCACATGCAAAAAATTCTTTTCTCCTCCTCTTCCGTTACACACCACCTAATGCCGCCCACGTGATATCTTTGCCGCAGTCGATGATTGGAAGGGTTAGTTGACTTATTGTTAATTGTTGTTTTATTATTATTTATTATTAATTTTTATTAATGTTAATGTACATGTATTATTATTATGAAATATTTATTGTTTTTACATCTTTATCTTTAATATATTAGGTCAAATATATGTTTGTGTCAGGTTATAGTTTGGGAGGGGTTTGGAACGGATTAACTGGTTTTCTATTACAGGGATCCCTCACTTTTCATGGTTAATTGGGACCAATATCCCCCCACGACCACCGAATTTTGCGAAGTAGGATCGACCCTCATGACTGACGTATACGTACATCTATGTGTATTTCTTCTTCTTTTCCTTTCGGCTGTTCCCTTCAGGGGTCGCCACAGCAAATGATCTGCCTCCATCTCTCCCTATCCTCTGCATCTTCTACTCTTACTCCAACGACCTTCATGTCCGCCTTCACCGCATCCATAAATCTTCTCTTTGGTCTTCCTCTGGGCCTTTTGCCTGGTAGTTCCAACCTCAGCATCCTATGACCAATATACTCACTATCCCTCCTCTGTACATGTCCAAACCATCTCAATCTATTCTCTCTGACTTTGTCTCCAAAACATCTAACATGTGCTGTCCCTCTGATGTACTCATTTCTGATCCTATCCATCCTCGTTACTCCCAAAGAGATCCTCACCATTTTCCTCTCTGCTCCCTCCAACTCTGACTCCTGTCTTTTCCCCAGGGCCACTGTCTCTAAACCATACAACATTGCTGGCCTCATCACCGTCTTGTACACTTTTCCCTTCATTCTTGCCGATACTCTCCTATCACACATCACACCGGACACTTTTCTCCATCCATTCCAACCTGCCTGCACGCGCTTCTTCACCTCTTTTCCACACTCTCCATTGCTCTGGATTGTTGAGCCTAAGTACTTAAAATCCTCCACCTTCTTTATCTCTGCCCCTGTAACCTCAAAGTTCCTCTTGGGTCCTTGTCGTTCACACACATGTATTCTGTCTTACTAAGACTAACCTTCAATCCCCTCCTTTCCAGGGCATACCTCCACCTCTCTAGATTTTCCTCCACTTGGTCTCTGCTCTCACTACAGATCACGATGTCATCTGCAAACATCATAGTCCATGGAGATTCTTGTCTAACCTCGTCTGTTAGCCTGTCCATCACCATAGCAAACAAGAAGGGGCTGAGAGCTGACCCTTGATGCAGTCCCACCTCCACCTTGAACTCTTCTGTCACACCAACAGCACACCTCACCACTGTCTTACATCTCTCATACATGTCCTGCACCACTCTAACATACTTCTCTGTCACTCCAGACTTCCTCATACAATACCACAGTTCTTCTCTCGGCACCCTGTCATATGCTTTCTCCAGATCCACAAAGGCACAATGCAGCTCCCTCTGACCTTCTCTGTACTTCTCTATTAACATCCTCAAAGCAAACACTGCATCTGTGGTGCTCTTTCTTGGCATGAAACCAAACTGTTGTTCACAAATGCTGACCTCTGCCCTTAGTCTTGCTTCCACTATTCTTTCCCATAGCTTCATTGTATGGCTCATCAACTTTATCCCTCTGTAGTTGCCACAACTCTGTACATCTCCCTTGTTCTTAAAAATGGGCACAAGCACACTTCTCCTCCATTCCTCTGGCATCTGCTCACTTTCTAAGACCTTGTTGAATATTCTTGTCAGAAAATCTACTGCTACCTCCCCTAGACACTTCCATACCTCAACTGGTATGTCATCAGGGCCAACTGCCTTTCCACTCTTCATCCTCTTCAATGCCCTCCTCACTTCTCCCTTACTAATCTTTGCTACTTCCTGCTCCTCAACGGTCACCCCTTCTACTCTTTTTCTCTCTCATTTTCTTCATTCATCAGCTCTTCATAGTACTCTTTCCATCATCCCAGCTCGCTTCTGTCATCAGTCAATACATTTCCCTCTCTGTCCTTTATCACTCTAACTTGCTGCATGTCTTTCCCATCTCTATTTCTCTGCTGTGCTAACCTGTATAGATCATTTTCTCCCTCCTTACTGTTCAACCTATCATACAAGTCATCATACGCCCTCTTTTTGGCCTTTGACACTGCTACCTTCGCCTTACGCTGTGTCTCCCTGTACTCCTGTTTACTCTCTTTGGTCCTCTCAATGTCCCACTTCTTCTTGGCTAACCTCTTCTTTTGTACACACTCCTGCACTTCCTCATTCGACCACCAAGTTTCCTTATCTACTTTCCTTCCAGAGGACACACCAAGTACTCTCCTTCCGGTCTCCCTGATCACATTGGCTGTGGTTGTCCAGTCCTCTGGAAGCACTTCCTGACTACCCAAAGCCTGTTTCAACTCCTCCTTGAAGACAACACGACACTCTTCCTTTTTCAGCTTCCACCACTTTGTCTTCTGCTCTGCCTTTGCCTTTTTCACTTTTCTCACCATCAGTGTCATCCTGCACACCACCATCCTATGCTGTTTGGCAACACTCTCACCAACTACTACTTTGCAGTCACTGACTTCCTTCAAATTACATCGCCTGCACAAGATGTAGTCTACCTGTGTGCTCTTACCTCCGCTTTCATAAGTCACCCTATGCTTCTGTTTCTTCTTGAAGAAAGTATTCACCACAGCCATTTCCATCCTTTTAGCAAAATCGATCAACATCTGTCCTTCTGTGTTCCTGTCCTGGATACCAAACCTGCCCATCACTTCCTCGTCCCCTCTGTTGCCTGCACCAACATGTCCATTGAAGTCTGCTCCAATGACCACTCTTTCACCTCTGGGGGTATTCTGCATCACTTCATCTAAATCACTCCAGAATCTCTCCTTCTCTTCTAGCTCACATCCTGCCTGTGGGGCATAAGCACTAACAACATTGACCATCACGCCTTCAATTTCTAACTTGAGACTCATCACTCTGTCTGACACTCTTTTCACGTCTAGAACATTCCTGACAAACCCCTCCATCAAGATGACTCCTACTCCATTTCTCTTCCCATCCACACCATGATAAAACAGTTTAAACCCTGCTCCTAAGCTTCTAGCCTTTCTACCTTTCCACCTTGTCTCCTGAACACACAGTATGTCCACCTTCCTCCTCTGCATCATGTCAGCCAGCTCCCTATCTTTTCCTTGCATAGTTCCAACATTCAAAGTTCCTACTCTCAGTCCTAGGCTCACACATTTCCTCTTCTCTCTCTGCCTACAGACACGCCTCCCACCTCTCCTTCTTCGACGTCTTCGACCAACAGTAGTCCAATTTCCATCAGCACCCTGTTGGTTGACAGCACTGATGGCGGTTGTTGTTAACCCGGGCCTCGACCGATCCGGTATGAATTCTGTATTGATCATTTGCATTTTTTAAATGTGGCAGAAGTTTTACGCCGGATGCCCTTCCTGTCGCAACCCTCTGCATTTATCCGGGCTTGGGACCGGCATAAGGGGGAGAGACACTGGTTCGTGCCCCCCCCCGCCTCATGGCTGCATTACATCTATGTGTATTTAATATCAATAAATACATATTCAATGCTATAAATGCTTATAATAACAATTAAATATTCAAAAATAATGCATAAGATGTAAATAAAATATAAATACACACACATACAGACGCGCATGTCATATAAAAATGTAAGTAGTTTTGATGGGGGGTTTTGGGTTGTTTTTTGTTTTCGTTTGTTTGCGGTTTTTTGCATAATTGGCCTTGTTTTGTGGCATTTTCCTTAACGTTTCCCCCCATTCTTCCTTAATTTCCTTGTTTTTTAATTCAATGAATATTTAAATTAAAAAAAACGCGATACACCGAAGCCGCATAAAACGAAGCGCGAAGTAGCGGTGATCCCTGTATTTCCGACGGGGAATTTTTGTTTTATCTAATGAACATTTTGATTTACGAGCTCGCCCTCAGAACGGATTAATTTCATAAGTCAAGGTGCCACTGTATTCATTCATTCATTCATTTTCTGAAATGTTTAATTGTAATTAAGGTCATGGGAAGGCTGGTGTCCATCTCAGCCAACTCTGGGCCATTGCAGGATACACCCTGGACGGTTTGCCAGACCATTGCAGGGCAAAAACTCACACAACCATTCACACTCTCACTCAGTATATGAACTATTTTAGTATAAATTAAAACAATAAATACAGCTTTAATAATATTTGCGGCTATAAATGCAGTTTTAGTCTAAATTTCATCATTACTCTGGTTCAACACCAAATATCCATTAGATGAAATGCTAATTATAAGTTATGAAGAACAGAAAAAAATGTTTTTGGCTACAAACCCGGTTTTTCTTTGAGGTTCATCATTGGTATGGTTCTCAGAGTTACACCACTGCACAGGAAATGTTTATTTTAAGTTTTAAAAGGAATAGACGAAGATGGAGGAAGGACATAGTCATAAGGCCGGATGATCCGGGACTCTATACAAACTTTATGCTCTATAGCACCACAGTGCATATCCTTCACTGTGTCTCTTCCCCAGAGCAATACGGTGAATCCTAATGAATCATGGCACAAACTCATAGCTAGACTTTTAACATATGGACTGTCTTAGACTCTCACCCGACCCCCTCCCTCCTTCTGACGGCACGTGTTGATGCACAGGTGTGCTGTTAACCCACTGCGCCCTGTCCTTCTGACTACTGCAAGCGCCTTTAAGAAATGTCCTCGACATTCGGCATGCCGTCCCGAGGACATGCCAGGAGACAGGGTAGACTCTGGGTGAGGACAGAGCTCATGAGCATGTCTCCATATTCGTTCCAGCTTCAGACTCGGTGCATGAATTTTGCAGCCTGTGACTTGGCCACTGTTCAGTCCCAGTTGCTCTGCAGCGTACTGCAAAGAATTGAAAATATAGATTGCATATTTCATCATGCTCTGCTTTACACTATGGACTGGACCAGTGAACTATAGATTTTTTTTTTTGCATGAAAACAAGAAAGAACCTTTAAGTAAATCATACTGGGTCTGCATTTTAAGTACAGTACGTATTGATAATCAAACTCGGGTATGTGGACAAAAAGCTGACACAATTCAATGCATGTTCTAACCCTGTGCTTGCGTGGGTCTCCTCTGGGTTCTCCGGTTTCAACCTACAGTTCAGCGGCATGCACATTAGGCTAAATGGGAAGTCCCGATTTTCCCTTTGTGAGAGTTTGAATGGTTGTGTGTATTTGCCCTGCAATAAACTAGTGAGCTGTTCAGTGTGCATCCTGCCGTCGCCCAGTGTTGGCTGAGATAGGCTCCAGCTCGCAACTGTAGTAGAATTAAGCAGTTCAGTAAATGAAAGGAACCCCCCACCCCCACCCCCGCCATGCCACCCTCTTTCCCTCCCTCTCTCCCTCCCTCTCTCCACTGCACCTCTGCTTGTATGATAGACATCACCCCTCTCCCAAGTGCCAACTTCACTTACAATCGGGTCGAGAAACAACTGAAAAGATTCCACTCAGACAAGGCATTGCGACCGGACGGGGTGAGCCCATGTCCTTAAAGCTTAAGTCTCCAGCTCTGTGGAGTCTTACATTACATTCTCAGAAAGAGCCTAGGTGCACAGAGGGCCCCAGTGCAATGGAAGATATCATGCCTCGTTCCCGTACCAAAGACCCCACGTTCCAGTGGCCCCCAGAATTACAGACCCGTGGCACTGACTGTACATGTCGTGAAGACCCTCGAGAGACTAATACTGGATCAACTCTGACCCATGGTCAGACAACATGTGGGCCCCCTTTAGTTCTCCTACCAGCCTCGTCTCGGGCTCGAGGACACAATCACCTATCTGCTTAAATGTGTCTACACCAGCCGGTGAGCACTGTGAGCATCATGTTTGACTTTTCTAGTGCATTCAAAACCATCGGGAAAATCCTCCAGGGTGAGAAGCTGACGACAATGCAGGTGGATGACTCTCTTGTATCCTGGATCGTGGACTACCTGACCGGAAGATCACAGTGTGTGCGCCTGCAGCACTGCGTGTCTGACACGGTGGTTAACAACACTGGTGCACCACAAGGGCCAATCCTCTCCCCTTTTGTCTTCACCCTCTACACAATGGACTTCAGCTACTGCACAGAGACCTGCCATCTTCAGAAGTTTTCTGATGACTCGGCTGTAGTTGTCTGTATGAGTGGAGGTGATGAAGTGGAATATCAGGCTGTGGTGGACTACTTCATCACATGGTATGAGCAGAATCATCTGCAGCTTAATGTGACACAGACCAAGGAACTGACTTTGGACTTTAGGATCCAAAACACCAGCGACCCCTGTTTCCATTCAGGGTGTCAATGTGGAAATGGTGGAGGATTACAAATACCTTGGAGATTATATCGACAATAAACTGGACCGGGCTAAGAACAGTACCGCACTTTCCAAGAAGGGCCAGAGCCGCTCTATTTTTTGCGGATTAACATGTTGGACACTACACAGGATGTTCTATGAGTCTGTTGTGATCGGTGCTGTCCTGTATGCAGTTGCATGCGAGGGCAGAAGGCCGAGGGTCGCAGACACTAACAGACTCAACGAACTGATCCGCGAGGCTGGTATTGTTGTGGAGATGGAACTGGACTCTCTGACGGTGGTGTCGGAGAGGTGAATGTTTTTCAAAATAAAGGTGATACTGAACGATACCTCCGATCTGCATTACTTTGTGATGACCAGTCACAGGAGCCGTTCAGTGAGAGTCTGGTACCACCAAAATGCACCATTGAACCACACAGGAGATCATTCATACCTGTGAACATTAAACTTTACAAACCTCGTCCATACAGTACCAGCATCTACTGTTCTACATTCATTTTCTCCTGTTTAATATATTAATAATACTGTACACGTCCCTCACTGACTCCATTCATTCTCCATCTGTTTATATACATATTACTCAGCTCTCGCTTCTCACTTCACACTATATGTGTATATATATACACACACACACGGATCCCTCACTACTCCGTGATTCAGTTTCTACAGCTTCAGTGCATCGCAAGTTTTTCAAAAATATTCATTGAGAAATAAAAAATAAGGAAATTAAGGAAAAATAGGGAAAAGGTTAAGGAAAATGCCATAAAGCAAGGCCAATTATGCAAAAAAAAAAAAAAAACAACAAAAAAAAAAACAACCAAAAACAAAAAACAACCCAACAAAACTACTTATATTTTTATGTGAGGTGCACATCTGTATGTGTGAGTATTTATATTTTATTTACATCTTATGCATTATTTTTGAATGTTTAATTGATATTATAAGCATTTATAGCACTGAAGATGTATTTATTGATATTATGTACACATATACATGTACGTATACATCAGTCAGGGGGGGTCGATCCGACTTCGCGGAAATCAGCTGTCGCGGTCTTGGTCCCCATTAACCACGGAAAGTGTCCAGGGTGTACTCCGCCTTTGCCCGGAGTTGGCTGAGATGGGTGCCAGCCTCTCTGCAGCCCTAATTAGGATTAAATGGTTTAGAAAACGAATGAATGTTTTGGTCATAGATTTTGAATCACAACACCATTTTTCCAATTATTATTAAAGCACCAGTTCTGAAGATGGAGCTTTGAATCAGAGTCGACACGGTGGAGCAGTGGTTAGTACGTATGCCTGACAGCAAAAACGTCCTGGGTTCACGTATCGCGCTGAGCAGGGAGTGTTTCTGTGTGGAGTTTGCATGCTCTTGCCATGCTCATCTGGGTTTCTTCGGGGTACTCCAGTTTCCTTCCACAATCCAAAGACTAGCGTTGATAATCAGCGATGTCCACCTCTACCAAGTTATAGGTCAGCAGGTTATTGAGCCATATTTTTGGGTAATTTAAATAAGATTGTGTTGTCTTGGATATGGAACGTGGGATATGAACGTTTCTTGTCCACGATGTGTCGGAAAGTGAATGTTCAGAGCTGCAACGTAGACGTAACAATAATTTACTCAAACTTTGGAACGAGCCCAACATTCCCAAAAGACATATACATTAGATAATTGGTCATTCAGAATTGCCCCTATGCATAAGCATAAGTGCCTCGTGCTGTTCAGAGTGTGCCCTGGCCTTGCCTGGAGTCGGCTGAGATAGGATTCCCCGTGTCCGTAGTACAGTAATTGAATTAGTAATGGATAACATTAACATTTCCCATGGAAGTTAAAGTGCACCCATGCACCCCAAGTTTCAGGTTGAGATGAGATTTGTTTATGTTGCTCTCCTGCCATCATGACCAGAGAGAACAGACACTTATCTCCACTGGATACTGAGCCAACTAATGTATTTTATTTCTTTCACCTGAAAGGTTTCGACAATCCCCTGGCCATAACTGAAATTAAACGGGTGAACGCTCGAAATAAAATCATTTATCAGACTAGGTTTAAAGATTTACTTCCCAAACTACTTTCCCAGTCCTCCATGGCGCCTCAGTACTGGAGATGCGGGTGACCGAGCAGCCAATCAGAAGCTGCGCTGTTTTTTTTTTGTTTTTTTTGACCCCGCCTCCTCTTCTTTCTCCAGAGCGAGCTTCGGATGAGGCGCACGAGCGGCACTCATCGCGCGACACCTTTCTCTCCCTCATTCAAATGATTCACACAGCCAGCCGAGTAACGGACACCGCGCTCGTGTGGACCTCCGGACGGTGAGTCCTCCAGGGTTATATTCACTTTTATTCATTTTATATCGGACATTTGTCTACTTTATATGTTTACCTTTTAAAAATAAACAAAAACATCCTAATAATATTCAAAACAAATCAATTTTGATGATGGGGTTTGGTGCGCGAGGGGGTGACTGACTGACTGACTGACTGACTGAGCGCGCGCGGTCATGAGTTGACATTTTAGTCAGCTTTGTATAGATAGTAATGCTATTTATCATATTTTTGGACATAAATATCAAGTATTATTTTAAGTTTATAAACCTACATAACGCCTTATGTGTAAATCTAAGGATTTCAGTGATGTAAGGGTTAATAACGCCCTACGTTAAAGAATAAGTCCTTCATCCCTACTCATGAAATCCTTCCACATTCCAAACAAAACATCCCAGATTTAAACTTAATCACAGACTTAAATCAACATTAACACTTACTGCATTAGCAGCTAGTGGTGGGTTTGTCCCTCAGAAATAAAATTGTTAACTAAATTAACACATAGCTGTGTAAATCTACAGTATAAACATATTAGCATTTTTAGCCTACAGAGCTAAGAATTATTTTATTTAATGAACATTTAAAAATAGTTTAAACATCTTTAAACAGTACAGAATTAACACATGCATTCATGTACAGTGTATTCTGGGTAACAGTCTGATTACAGAGAAATTTGGCGAGTTATTGGCACAAAGTCAATGTTAATATGTTCATTTAAAGTGTTCATTCAGAGCATAATGATTAACAGTGTGCTTAATTTCATATAATATAAGGATGAATGCCACAGCTTTTTATAAACTGGAGTTAAATTAACCGTTAAGTGGCTGAATTAACACTTTGCCCTGTTGTATTATTGCCTTTCACTCCTACACATAGGGCTGGATGATGAGTGGGGGGGGATCTTATCATGGTATCTTCTCACGTATATATATATATATATATATATATATGTATATATATATGTATATATATATATATATATATATGTGTGTGTGTGTGTGTGTGTGTGTGTATGTATGTATCGTGATATCAGATCAATTACCTGGTTCTGTCAAGCTTAAATATGCTGTTCTGCCCCTTTGTGAGGCATGAAGATGTCATAATGTTTATTCAAGTATAAATTACGTCTTGCTGATATTATATCCAAGCATTTTGAGGACTATTATGATGCTAGAAGCTATGGCTGGGAGATGTGACCTACAAATAATATTGCCCATTTCTTTAAAAAAGGTGATAGTTCTTCATCTGATGATATATAAATGGTAATATCACAATAAAATGAAGATATAGTTGATCGATAAATATCGTCCAGTCATACCTAAAGGGTAACTATTTAGCAACACCTTTCCATGATGGCCGTTTAATCTGTATTTGGTTTGGCCTGTAGTATGTATGTACTAGCCTATAGTGTAAATAACTATAAAACCAAAGTACAGCCTTATAACATTAAAAAAAAATAGTAATAAAACAGAATTAACACCTTCTGTCCTGTACGGTGCTGAATTTCACGTCTTTAAGTTTGAAACTGTTAAACGATGATTAAACTTTGTGCATGTAGAATAATGTGGAGGTAATTAATAGTTGTAGGGTTAAAATAGTGCTGAGTGGATTGGATCACCACCTAATCTTAACAGTATGGATTTAACACCTTCCCAGTGTTGAGTTCATGCTGACAGGGTTAAAAATGATTGAATTAACTTTTAAATAACTATAGAAATTGATCACTGTAAGACTTTAAGTGCTCAGAGGGCGAAGATTTGAAATAACCAGGTTTATTTGTTAGGTCATATTTGTTGTCTTAGTTTTCGGTTGTTTCTTTGCTACTCATTGTGTTTTGAGGTTTGATGATTTGAAGAATCCATGACACACCTTTTTTTTTTAAATAAATATAAATTGCTTTTTTAAAGGATTTTCTGTGTGTGTGTGTGTGTGTGTGTGTGTGTGTGTGTGTGTGTGTGTGTGTGTGTGTGTGTGTGTGAGTTAATGAACCGGCTCTTTTTTAAGTATCGTTTTAAATACATTAGCTGGTGCAAAATATCTGCAGAGTATGAGGTTTATAAAGTTATTGTTGGTTTTTATGACAGAAAGAAAATTAATTGTATTGCAATTTTTTACGCCTCGTGGTTCATCCAGAAAAAAAAACGTGCTACTTTATTTTAATTATTTTAAAATGCCAATGCACATGAACATTTCTCTGGAAAAAATGAACAGTATAGTGCACCAGGGCCAGAGTTTATAACAACTGATTAAAAAAATGATATTACTTTGTTTTACCTTGCCTGGAAAGAACAAAGAATCAGGCTAAAGGAAATGTGTAAGTAAATAATGTGACATGTAAGCATAGTTAATTTTAAAGTTTACCTATTTTTCTTCACTTTGTACTACCATATTAATTACATAATTGGGATAATGTTATAAATACTTAGAATTTCAATTTTGACCTATCAATCTTAACAGTATGTAGTACAGCATTGTGAACACAAAAACGCATGGTTAAATTCTCAACTGTGATTGGTCTGCTGCACATTGCAGGTTTATTTTATGTCATATTAAGCTTACTTTCTAATATCCATTTCTATAGTTCATTCATTCATTTTCTGAACCGCTTAACCC
The DNA here is from genome assembly GCA_024760905.1 of Plotosus lineatus. Taxonomy (NCBI): domain Eukaryota; kingdom Metazoa; phylum Chordata; class Actinopteri; order Siluriformes; family Plotosidae; genus Plotosus; species Plotosus lineatus. Next base: position 44,149,275 of record CM045743.1, on the reverse strand, counting down.
TAATGAGGAGACTGGTGCAGTGTATACTCTGGACAGCTCACCAGGCCATCGCCAGGCGGAAACACGCTGATGGCTATGCAGATTCTCGTTACAAAATGGTTGCATTACAGGCCTCACACCATAGACAGTGAGAGACATGGCTACCTTTAATAACCAAGTTAGCTGCACTCGCGGTGGGGGTGGGGGGTGGGGGCCGTGACGAGCCTGTTGAGAGTGGGGCTTGGACCCCCAACCTTCGGATAAGTAATCCAACACCCTACCACCAGGCCACCACTGCCCATCCGTTTCAATAGTAACAACTCATTTATCGCGGTGCTCCACAAATTTTTCTATCAGGATTGTTTATTCTGTTTCTTCTTTTCATGAAAGGAGTCTCCAGTCTTAGTGCTATTGTAGATTTTATCTGTTAGATGATGTTGTGACAAGTTTATTGGATGATAAATGTTGTTTGAAATGGAAAAACAAATAAGATGCATTTTAGTATGTGAGAATTGTAAATGTTGACAAATTGCTGTAAGAAAAATGCAGAGAAATAAAACCGACAGTGTGTTAACTGTAACTCCGCTCTCTACTGCATTGTGGATTATTTTCCCACGACAGTGAGGAATGTTTTATTGCTACTTGTCATTAACACCGTACAGTACTGAAGATGGATCTGGGATCATTTACGACCGGGTCTGTGTACGCTACCTTCCATGCTAGGAAACTTTACGCTAGCTCTAAAGCAATAATTTGTTGAAAGTAATCGCTGACCTGCACAAGGTCGTATATAAGATACAGCTTTATTAATCTCACAATGGAGAAATTCACTGTTACAGGCTCTTGAGGTACCATCAGTAGGGGGTGCAAAAATAGATACAAATACAAACATACACACGTACATATATATTATATAAGTAAATAAATAAGTAGATACATAAATAGTATAAATTAATAAACAATAAAAGAAAAGAATGGAGCAACTTTATAGACTGGCCTATATTAAAGTGTAATGTATCTGAGGGCAGAGATGGGTTGATATGGTTCACAGTCAGTGGGGTAGATGTGGTTGATTAAAGTGCGCGGGGGTTTTTATTGCACCTAACCAGTATTTTCACAGACAGTTACAAAGTGGCGTTGTACAGTCTGATAGCGGTGGGAATGAACGACCTCTTGTAGCGCTCCTTCCTGCACTGAGGATGTCTCAGTCGTCCACTGAAGGAGCTACTCAGCTCCTCTACAGTCTGGTGCAGTGGGTGAGAGCTGTTGAACAGGATGGATGTGAGCTTTGCAACTATCCTCCTCTCACTCACCTCCTCCACAGAGTCCAGTGGGCAGCCGAGGACAGAGCTGGCCCTCCTGACCAGCTTGTTCAGTCTCTTTCTGTCCCGCTCTGTGCTGCCTGGGGCCCAGCAGATGGCAGCGTAGAGGATTGCAGAGGCTACCACAGAGTCATAAAAAGTCCTGAGCAGAGGTTCTGCATCGCCGAAGGACCTGAGTCTCCTCAGAAGATGGAGGCGACTCTGGCCCTTCTTGTACAGGGCGTTGGTGTTGTGGGACCAGTCCAGTTTATTGTTAAGGTGAACACCCAGGTACTTGAAACTGTCCACTGTCTCAATGTCCTGTCCCTGGATGTTCACTAGTAAGTGTGTGTGTGTGTGTGTTTGAGTCTTTCTCCTGAAGTCGATCACCATCTCCTTTGTCTTCCTGGAGTGCAAGCACAGGTGGTTGCGCTCACAGCAGTCCACGAAGTCAATGATGACCGACCGGTACTCCAGCTCGTTCCCTCAGACACACACGGCCCACGATGGCGGAGTCGTCCGAGAACTTCTGGAGGTGGCAGCTGTTTGTGTTATATATGAAGTCCGAGGTATAGATATTGAAAAGGAAGGGTGAGAGGACGGTGCCCTGCGGTGCCCCCGTGCTGCAAACTACCACCTTTGACTTACAGCCGCGCAGCCGCACGTACTGTGGACGGTTGGTAAGGTAGTCAATAATCCAGGCAGCAAGATGCCCGTCCACTCCCACGTCCTCCAGCTTCCCTCGCAGACGCGCTGGCCTGATGGTGTTGAAGGCGCTGGAGAAGTCAAAGAACATGACCCTATATATATGTATATATGTATATGTGGACAGACTGGGTTTGTAGAGACACACTGATCTGAGACAGAGTGACAGTAACAGGGAAGAGCATTGTCGCATATAATCCTGTGATTTTTAATGGTGGTGGTGGTGGTGGTGGTGGAGGTTTATCCACAGACGTCAACAGGAGCATCAGAACTGTACTAGAAATGGAAATGTGGGATCAATGAGTGTGCTTTGTAGTGGTGTGTGTGTGTGTGTGTGTGTGTGTGTGTGTGTGTGTGTGTGTGTGTGTGTGTGTGTGTGTGTGTGTGTGTGTGAGAGAGAGAGAGAGAGAGAGAGCGAGAGACAGAGAGAGTGTGTGTATGTGTTTGTGTGTGTGTGTGTGTGTGTGTGTGTGTGTGTGTGTGTGTGTGTGTGTGTGTGTGTGTAATTATAGCACAAGCTTCATCAACTCTTACAGTAAGGACCTGCTGTGGAGGGAGGACACTAAAGTTACACAGATAGAAAGAATGAATGTCATGAATTATCACAACAACACCAATTACTAGATGTACTAAGTGTTTAATGTACACATACATCTTTATTTATTTATTTTAAGGTAAGACACTTCAGGTTAATTATTTATCTTCTTATAGGGGTTTTGTAAACAGGTTGGGTTTTTTTCTTTCTTTCTTTTTTTTTTTTTTTTTTTTTTTTTCCTACAGGTCAGGTTTTTATAGATAAAAAACACCAATAAAACAATTTGTTCATACAAAGTAGATTTTACATAATTAACAGTTAAATTTCAAATGAGCCTATCAGTTTATAAAAGTAACATTTTCATTAGTCCTCTGTAATGTAATCAAGGAAAAGAATAAGCATACATTTTAGTTGCAGATAATCAGATACTGGAATATTATTTTTTATGGGGAGAAAAATGCTGTTTAAAATTCTTGTATCAACTTTAGTAAGAGTGCAGTATACCATTTGTAAAGAAAATTGACAAGTGTTATTGACAAACATTCAGATGCCTCAGGAAACATCTTTCTATCATCATGATATTTGAAGATATGTTTTTAAAGATTTTCAAAATGTATCTCAATATAAAAGAGATAACAATATAACGTGAAAACACAATCGGTTTACATTAAACTGTCAATGTAAAGTATCACAATATCTGATGAAAAAGTATATTGTGACATTTTATCGTGATATCGATATTATATCATTGTATACCAGGATTGCACATGCTGTGGCCTGAAACAGGAAGTCGAGAAAACAAGATTCTTCTTCTCACTGGGATGGATTTTTAATAATGCCCTAAAATTCTTCCCAGCATGTTCGGTTTTACAGGAAATTACACTGAAAAACTTTGTTTTTAATTAAATTTGACTCTCACAAAAACAAAAAAAAACCCTCCGCAAGGCATCGTGGCAATAATATAACGAGCACGGCGTGTTTTACTGAGATTAAAAAAGAAACAGAATAAAAGAAGCCCAGCTGAAAGTCTTCACTCATGCTTATCCTGAAAGCACTCCTGTATGCAAATGTCTTCGTACTTTTGTGTGCTAATTAGATCAGCGGCCGACGTCAGCTGACACGACAATGGCCTCCAGTCACCCGCGTTTGCTGCTCGAGATGGAGCCCGATAACGCCGATTAGCCGACACCTGTAATTAATTTCACCCCAACGTGATTTATGAAGTCACTAATGGAAGTTTTTTTTTTCCATGCCTACCGCAATGTCAGGAGAAGAACGCTCGGAGGGCATTCGGTTTTAAGTTCGTAAGTACGGTAGAAGTCGCTAGCGCTGTGTTATTGGCTTCTAGAATGAAACCCAGAAATGATTGGATGGGAAAGCGATGATGAATGGACTGATAAAGGATTGTAAAGACCTGTCCTCCAATCTCTACCTTTTGCACCCCCACCCCCTCGCCCTCTCTGTCATTATCACCAACACCTTTTTGGAGAGCACCACTTTTTCGGACAGTGTTTGCACTTCTGAGATAAATTCTGAAGAGATGATATTTTAAAAATATCAAGCTTCAAACAGTTCATGTTGTGCTGTTACATAAAATAATGAAGCGTTACAATGTGTAATAAAGCAGATACTGTTACACTCACAGTTTATTCCTTTTATACTAACACTGTTTATATTTTATTTGTTAAATGTATGTTGTTCGTTCTCTCACATCTTTTAATCAGGAGGGTTTTTTTTTTACATCTTTAATCATTTTTTTCTTTTTTTTAAATCCATTTCCTGCCATTTTATCAATTTTATATGGTATTTCTCTTTCTTTCCTATCTCTCTCTTTTTCTTTCTGCATCTCTGTCTTTGTCTCCCCCTCTTTCTGTCTCTGTCCTCATCACCCCCTCTGTCTTTTGTTCCCTCTGTCTGTCTCTCACTCTGTCTTCCTATATTTCTTTCCATCCCCCCTCTCTGTCTTCTGCCTTCTCTCTCTCTCTCTCTCTCTCTCTCTCTCTCTCTCTCCCTCTCCCTCCGTGCGTGTGTGTTTGGGTGTGTGTGTGTGTGTGTGTGTGTGTGTCGGTCTTACTCTGTCTCCATTTCTCTGTCTCTGTCTGTTTCCATCAGCATGTTTCTGTCCACGTCTAGTGTCTTTTTCTTTCTGTCTCTTTTGTCTGCCTTTCTCTCCATGTCTTGTTCTCTGTCTTTCTGCGTTTTTCTGCCTCTCTGTCTTAAAATATGTAGCATGCTAATGTAACATTATATTGCTTGAAGTAAAAAACAAAAGGCAGGCATCCATGCAGACATCACACGTCTTATCCGTATTGTTATATTCAGTGTTCAGTGGAATATGTTACTTGTGCTGCAGCAGTTAGAAACACTTGTTAACACATTTCCTCTTCAGCCTGCTTTTCTCTCTTGATTTTAATCAGAGAAAAACTGCAGTCTCCTTCCATCACTCCTACTTCCAACAAATTCTACTGTGTAAGAATATTTTAAAAGCTTTTTTTCTGTTAATCTAGGATTATTGTTCATGTAGTGTTAGAGAGAGGGAGCCGAATGTCAAAGAGTGGCTTTTCCAGAAAACTAATCAACGACTTCCAACCAATCAGCTTTAAGAATCTTTAAACAGATTTCTCTGGAGTTTCCCCCACCACACACTGTAGAGTATCGAGCTCAACAATAAAAAAAATTTTTCTTGAGTTCCAGTGCCAATTTTTTTGGCATTTATACCACACCATCTGGGTATTAATAGCGCTCTAATCCTCATTTCATTTCTCAAGCAGGAAGATTCCGATGAAAAGAATCGGGCTGTTGTTTTACGCATGGACATGTGCGCCGGAACAATCGCCTCTCAATTGACCTCCAAGGTCGAGGTCACAGCATTTAGTCTGTAGTGCTGGAGGTCAGCGGCTGAATAAATCAGATTAACGGCAACGCAAAACACAACCGACTTTCTGTCACAGCGAGACGTGCCTCTCTGTCATCAGTATTCCATGCGCATGTGTTTCAGACGTCCGGGAGAAAACAGAGCGAAAGGAGCACCCTGCTCTTTATTTATTCTCCTGCACAGATGCTGAATGACAGAAATATTCATCATGCGTTTCGAATTCTGATTTAACTTTTCTTTCTTATCATCATCTTTGCCAATTCTGTGCCTCTCTCGCTCTCTTTCTCTCTCTCTTTTTCTCTCACTGTTTCTTTCACTCTCTCTGCCTTGTCATCTTGCTCGCTGTATGATGTTAGCTGTACGGAGTGCATCCAAACGCTATAGAACGACAGAAGCGGAGAACATATTCATAAGTTCTCTCTCAAGCACATAAATGACAATAATTACCGCTAAAAAAAGAATGAATCCTGAAGAAACATTTTTAAGGCAAGGAATCAGCCCTCTTCTCGATTCTGATTGGTCAACAGCAAGTGTTCCTTTCCTGTAATGTGCATGTGTGAGATCTGTCTGGGTAGTCCAGTTTCCTCTGACAGTTCAAAGACATGCAATAGGCTAACTGGCTGTTCTAAATTGCCCCTAATTGTGTTTAAGTGTGAATGGTTGAGTCTGCATTGGCCATGTGATAGTCTGGCAAGCTGTCCATGGTGCATTCGACCAGAGTCAGCTGCCATAGGCCCCAGATTCTCTGCGACCCAACTAAGATTAACCGGTTGGCAAATCAGTGCATGAGCGATAAGTATGGAAGGAGCCTCCAGTGTTAGCTCTTTGTAACAAACTTTTCCAACATAATCAGGACACTTTTGTAGTTTCGCAGTAACATGGCAAGCTGCTTTTTATTGTTTTTGTTGTTAATTTTACTAGCTTCAACAGAAATTAATTGTAACTATGAACATATAAAACGTAATAAGCACCTGGGGCGCTTAAAAAATTGGACTGGGTGGGCGCTTATTACTATCGAGGTGGAAAACAAATAATAACAGAACAATAAAAGAGTTTTACTGGTATTTTTCTTATTCAGTTTGTGGTAGCAACCAAATTACTTACATCAAAGCTGAAAATAAACAGAAAACAGCATAATAAAAAAAGACACCTTACTTTTCTCTCCTGGTGCTGTTCCTTTAAACATTTTCCCAGAAGTAAAATCGAGCCAATCAACAAGAATGTCAACTTTTCCACAT
>CM045743.1:44137642-44140142 GCA_024760905.1 Plotosus lineatus | reverse complement strand
TCACTTCGGTTTTTGTGCTTAATGTCAATAAATGCCATTATCGATTAATTTCTTTAATACGTGCTTTTTCCTCTCTTTTTTCATCCCAGTCGTGCAGAATAGAACAGAATGAAATGTCAGGCGATGTTGTGATTGCAATCGAGACGACATAAAGCAACCTTTTAAAATGAAAGTTATCTTGATTGCAGTAAAAAACAGGATTTAAAAGCTGTCCAAAGTTTAAAAAGAGGTTTAGGGCTGAACAAAAACACTTTTTCCCTGAATGCAGTTTGATTCAATGACCAATCAGTACAGATATGTGGTACCATGTGACCTCCCATGCGCTGTGAATCAACAGAAGAAACATGGGATGGTAGGTGAATTTAAGAATGGCAGAGAAGGAAGAATTATTTTGGACAATACATGAACCTGATAGCTGACATGCTTCCAAAATTTCAGGGAACAGATTATTGTATCTAGATTCGATTTTTTAATTTTTACGAATCTGTGTGATGCATATTCATGCATGGGGCCCACAGAATTTGGTTCTAAAACTACTGTAGCTTTGATTATGTGAGAGATTTCCTTTCGGCTTTTTCCCTTTTTCAGGGGTCGCCACAGCGAATGAGTCGCATGTTTGATTTGGCATAGGTTTTTACGTCGGATGCCCTTCCTGACACAACCCTTTAGCTAGGGACAGAAACACGCTGACAGCTATGCAGCCTACTCTTTACAAAAGTCAGCAATGGTTCATGTACATGAACCTCTCACCATAGACAGTGGGAGACATGGCCGGCCTTTGATAACTTAGTTAGCTGCGCTGGGGGGACAGAGACAACCTTGGGGAGAGTGGGACTGGAACTCCCAACCTTAGGATCAGCGATCCAGTGCCCTATACCACAAGGCCATCACTGCCCGTAGCTTTGATTATGTACTGAATGTTAAATTATAAATCAAAAACAAAAATGCAGAACTGAAGCCGTGTGTTATTGTGGGTATGGCAAAGCATTTTAATCATGTTATGTTAGGAGATGAGATGAGAAGTTTTTCTTCCATTTTTTTCATGAGAAATAACTGCCACCAAGATTTCTTGCACAACACAGATTAGAGTTGAGCAATGTGTCAAAAATGATCATATCACGATATTTCAAGAAGAAACATAAACTAAATAAATGAAGTTAAAATTCATTTGGTATTGGTATTTTTAGGATTATTTAAGGATCCAAAGCTACTTGTTTTTCAAAGAAAGTTATAACGGTCTAAAAGTCATATCATCGTACCAACTTCGTCTCGAAACCGTGTATTTCAATGTTATAATATCGAGCTCACACCTCAGACAAAAAATTTCCCCCACTTATGTGTAAATCATCTCTATAAACTCAGCCTTACTCCGAGACTTCTGATAGACATGGAGCTGTGCTGGTCAACACATAAAGCGGCCGAGTTGTGTATAGATGAGTAATGGTGCTGTCAGGCTATTAAAGGCCTTGTGGGAAAGACGTGCGATAAATATTGACGACAAACAGAAAAAGTTCTCCTCAATTTGGAGTACAAGCAACAACTCTATTAGTGAGGCGCACTCCTGATTTGCGTATTTATCAATGAGGTGGAAGTGGCAAGCTCTCCCTCTCTCAGACTAATACACACACACACACACACACACACACACACACACACACACACACACACACACACACACACACACACACACACAGACACACACAAAGGCTCCTTTGCATGGCAATAGAATATAGGACGGCATTCCAGAGGTCCGGCACAATGCTGAGGGGAAACCGCTGACCCGAGAGCTCCCGCTGAGTTCTTCACACAGCCTCCATTCTCACGCCGACTTCTCCTCCCCTCACCCAGGGAACTACAAACAAACAAAAACATAGCTCAGTCATAAACACCACACACACACACACACACACACACACACACACAAGTTAACAGGTTTGTATTTGAACAGATAGACAATGGAGAGATGCAGCAGGTTCTTTCCCAAGTGTTCTATCCAAACTGCATTGTTAAAAACCAGCATGTTTTTTGGACCACCACCGGTGTCAAGCATAAGTAACAAAGTCATCGACTCACAGACCATATTATGGCCTCTCGCATTACGTAATTAAGAGGTCCCATCTGGTCCGGCCAGTGTTTGGTCTCTGACACTAATTGTATTGGTGTACATGGACATCCCTTTGGGGTACAAAAAAAAACCCTTGAACATTTAAATCCATTATCTGTTCCTGTGGAAAATAAAGTGCACATGTTGCCACGCAGAGGAGATTAGGAGGATCTACGGGGGCTCACAAGCAGGATTACCTACAAGCCATGGATGAAGTTTTGTTTTACCCTCCTCACATGCTTCAAGCTTATTAACAGGTTTCTGTGTTGCAACAAGAACAGAATCGCTCATAAGAAAAGAATTTAAGGCCATAAGACATTCAAGCGGCTTCATGGAGTCAAGATGTGCTGTGAGTTGGTCCAAGCCTTTGATTGGTTGTTATAAATGAGGCTCCTG
>CM045743.1:44125142-44132642 GCA_024760905.1 Plotosus lineatus | reverse complement strand
TCTGGATAAGTGTTTGCTTTTAATTATGACTTACTTTACTTTGTATTTCAAATCCTTGATTTATTTTATTGGATGTCCAGATCTGTGAAGGATGTGTTCAAAAATTCATCAATCTCAGAATTGATTTTGTTTCCTCGCCCCTTGTACGAAAAAAGAAAAGAACACATATAAATATACAGTAGATATCGATCTCCCCCCATTTTAACAAACTTGTTGCAGATACAGCACTTTGTGAGGATATCAGAACCAGAAGCAGGTTTTATTAGGTGTAACTTTTTCATGTCAATACCAACAATGTTCCGGGTGTTGTATGCGAATGTTCTCACTGTACGATTCATGTGGAAACAGGAGAGGAGTCAGAAAACTCAGACAGCCAAGAAAAAAGTTTCATCATCTTTCTTAATCCTCCATCTCTCTCAGTCGGCGCCTTTTAATAACCAGCATTGGAGAAGATGAAACGCGTAGGCTGGGTGATGGTGATGTTTCTCCAGCACGGATCCTGCCAGGTCGAAGAGGACGGGAAGGCCGAAAGCTCGCGCCTTTAGCGCTGTTCACCATCACAGGCAGAACGGCCTTGACAGAGGATCAAAGATTAGAATATATGATAAAAGGAAGGAAAGAAAAGCCTCGGCGCTTCGACGTTTGGCAAAGGGTCAAAATCGCTCGCCGTTTGTGTCGGGTTACTGTGGGCTCAGAATTTACACCACCTCCATCTCTGGAAAGAGCAGAAAGTATAAAGGGGCCCTCAGAGGATTTCTGGGTGGGGTCGCAGATTTATAGACTTATATATCGCTTTCTGACATTGGGGGGGAATCTTTTGCCTCTCAGAGTGTTTCTGTCTGAAAAACGAGAGCAGCGCAGGATGAATTCTGAGCTGTAAGGCATTGAAGAGTCATGATGGTGGAATACATTCCTGTGATTTTTTTTTTTTTTACCTGGTTCTGAATGTTTGGATTTTCACATGCAAAGAGCAGGTGTGGTTTAATTTAATTACATCTCCAAAACAATGATTCACTTCAGCCCACTCAGAACCGCAAAAGTAATCCTCTATTCTTTCACAAGAAGGCCTTTTTTCTCTTTTTAAAGAAGGAAATCAAAGTCACAAATTTATATTTTCAACAAGAGAATGCAACAAAACAGTTCCTATTTTCCCATGTTTTATCATAAGCAAATCAGTGCCTGGAATCACAAGGTGAGTTTGAAACATCAGACGTGACGAATGGCAGGATGGCGTCATTTGAATTTTTGCTCATGAAGCACGGGAGAAAAAAAGGGGCTGTGCCTCAATGAACAGCAGGTGTGACAGTCTCTGTTTCTAATGAATATGTATTCACCTTGATTGCACATTTGATGTTTCTTACTTTCATATGATAAGCAATCAAAACTCAATTTTACAAGAGCTCATCTGCACATATTGGCTTGATAGTACCTGTACTGAAAGAGAGCAGGGACAGGGACGGGGGGGACAGGAGGGGGATCCTTTTCAGTGTATTTGTTTTTCCCTGTAAAAACAAAAACACAAAGAATTATGAGTGTCTAGTGACATTTTGAGTGTTATTATGTTAGAGACTTATGACCCGAACGATTTCCTGTGCACAGCTTCACTCCGATATGGATCGAGAAGATGGCACGGTGATGTATGTCTTGACTGGCGAAGGTGCCGGGACCATCTTTGTGATAGACGCAAACTCGGGTGACCTCCACGCTACACGGAGCCTGGACCGAGAAGAGAAGGCGTTCTATGCACTTCGAGCTCAGGTTGTTAACAAGAAGAACGGCGAGCCCTTAGAACCCGAGACCGAATTCATCGTCAAACTCCATGACATCAACGACAACGAGCCAAAGTTTGAGAAAGAGTTTTATACAGCTAGTGTCCCTGAGAGATCGCATGTTGGTATGTTTTTTTTGTTGTTGTTGTTTTGGGGGGGTTAGTTAGCATTTAGTTTAAGTCAGGGCTCAGGAATTTCAATCCAATCATGAGCATTTATGTAAATTAGCTATACCTATTTATGCAAATTAGCTAGCAAGAGACTGGATAAGCAGCTAAACTGATTTGCAAAACCACAATGTAACAATTGAGGCACTGAGATCAAAAACCCCATAAGTCACATTTCATGAAATGTGCTTCGATTGCAAAATCATAATCATAATGTGTTTATTAGACACAGAATCCTCTTAATAAGCATGCATTACCGTCTGAGTTATTGTTATGAGCTAATTATTAACAGTAAAACTTTACAAGGTAACAGTGATGCTAGTCAAGTCCTTTTTAAAAGATTCCACTTATTGGTTTTTCTGGGTTGTTTTTTTTGTCTCTAAGGAACTTCAGTCATTCGGGTGACTGCTCATGATGCAGACGACGAGATGTTTGGCTTGAGCGCAAAACTGGTGTACAGCATCACCCAGGGTCAACCGTACTTCTCCGTCGAGCCAAACACAGGTCTGTCCAGTGTGGTTCATTTTCATCGCAATACCAGAGAGAGAGAGAGAGAGAGAGAGAGAGAGAGAGCGAGAGAGAGAGAGAGAGAGAGAGAGAGAGAGAGAGAGAGAGAGAGAGAGAGACAATATGTTGCAAAGAGAATAAAATAAAGATAGCACAGGAGACTACTTCAGTAATGTGAAATGTTTGCATTATGGCCCTCGCACTCGAGCACTTTACTGGAACAAACTCAAAGCAGTTTTAATCATTTTAATGTGCATCCTGGACCCTCTCCAGCAGAGGGCTTTGTTTAAACAGGACCACAAAAAGCTCATGCTGCAGATTAGCGTCCAGTTTAACAGCGATACAGGCGAGCCCAGAAGTGACGCGGACGACAATATATGCGTGTAAGTCATAAAATAGGGTCTATCCATCAGGACCCAAGGTTAATTGTGCCATTCTCAAAGAAAACACACCCACACACAAATGCACACATATAAAAACACACACACACACACACACACACACACACACACACACACACATACACACACACACGCGCGCTCGCGCACATATAAACACACACATACATACACACACGGGTGCTCACACATGCACACGTGCACACACATGCACACACACACACACACACATACACACACACACACACACACACACACACACACAAGCACATACACAAACGCACACACACACACACACACACACACACACACTCACAAACACACAACATACATACACACACACACGCACGCGCAGAAGATCCTAGACTTCTATTTGGAGTGTCTTTTATCTGAGCTGCAACAGATGAACTGCTCCAACAACCATCTGCGACGGTTTTAGGACCATTTGCAGTTATGACACATTCTTTGTTTTCGAGCATTTTCTCAGAACCGGGGTGTTAGTTTGGAAAAAAACTTTAGCTACCAACAATATTACACTTCGTTTCGTGTATAAAAAAAAAAAAAACACTTGTTTGAAAGGTTAATAATTAAGATTTACTATACGCATCAACATGAGCAACAAGAAGTAAAAGATGAACAATACAGTTAAAATAAACAATAAATAATACAAAATAATAATATGTATGAATTGAGATTTGTTGATGCTGCTGTATGATACGATGTGATGCATTCAGTATCGCTGTATCTGAGAACTGAGCATTCGGGCTTATTGCCCTCTATTGGAAGAAATGCACCTCGGCTCTTTTGCTCATGACGTTGAGTGCCATGCTGACTTTAATTTATAATGCATGGCTTCTATATTCATGAAGGTAGAGCGGATTACCTTAGCAGCCTTAGGTTTGACGTCGAGGTTTCACATTAGCACGATACGATTTGGAACGCTTCATTGCTACACACAGTCCATTTGGCTCGCTGCAGAAACCCGACTTTATCCTTCAGCCCAGATAATTCGCTACCTGCAGCTGCATCCCAGTAGAGTCTGCTGATGCCAATTACAATCTCCACGGCAACATAAGGGTCAGCGCGCATGCAACGAGCTCTGTGCTGATCCAAGACACCAAGGTTTTTAACAGTGTTTCCATCACAACTACGGTTTTTAGCTTGTTTCCTCAGAGCCTTGTAATTCTGCGATGATCATCGCACGACAGAGCAAAACACAGCTTTAAACTGTCTCCATAGCACATAATGATCGGTACAATATGGAGCTTTCAGACAAAGACAGAATGAGTACCTCTCTCTCTCTCTCTCTCGCTCTCTCTCTCTCTCTCGCTGTGTGTGTGTGTGTGTGTGTGTGTGTGTGTACGTGCGTGCGTGCGTGTGTGCATGCATGCTTGTGCATGTGTTTGTGTGTGTGTGCATGCATGCTTGTGCATGTGTGTGTGTGTGTGTGTGTGTGTGTGTGTGTGTGTGTGTGTGTGTGTGTGTGTGTGGTATATTTGAGAAAAGAAAAAAACAAACAGGAAACCAACACACACACACACACATGTTTCCTTCAGGCATAATCCGAACAGTCTTAGGGCCCTCGGACATGGACAGAGAGAAGAGGGAGCATTACCAGGTAGTGATTGAAGCCAAAGACATGGCAGGCCAGAGAGGCGGCTTAACGGGCTCCACCACAGTCAACATCACACTGACTGATGTGAACGACAATCCTCCTCAGTTTGCACAGAGTAAGACTACAACACGCATCATGAAGACAAACTCTCAACATACCACTCTCTGCCGTTTGCTCAGGATTTAGCTCATGAATTTTTAGGCTGAGCACACAGGGTGACTGAGAAGAACTCATCAGCATGCCTTATCAAATTAATACAGATCAAACAAGTACTTCGGGGGGGTCATATCATACATTCATCTCTGAGACAGCAGGAAAAGAATTCTAACAAGGCTGGCAAGTCAGAGCATGTTGCCAATGTTTTATGGAGGATATTGGTGGGTGATATAATCCTAAAATGATATCACAATGCTTTCTGGCACTTTCATGAAAACAATATTTTGTCATTCTGTGAAAATAATGTTAAGAAACGAGAGAGCAGAACAGCACGGGCAGACTGGTTGCAACTGGACAGACTCCAGGACACTAGGGGGTGTTCAAGGACTCTGTTAATGACTCTATTTGCCTTTTTATGCCTGGTTCGGTATATAAATCCCTGCTTTCCTCACCCTGAGTGAGCACACAAGCCATTTCTGTATGTCAGTTGAAGATTCTTTTGTGGTTCATTCATGGGGAAGAAAACACTGGGGTACTGTTCACGATATTCAGTGAACTGAATGATCCAAGCTCAGGGATCCCAGATCGCCGCTATTTTTATAAATGTATGCAATAAGTACAGCGTAAGACTGTTTACTAGTGCAGAGTAAATGTTGTGAGATTTTGAATTATAGTGTTATACTATTAAGGCTGTGGCGACTCCCGAGTAAAAGGGATAAAGCCGAAAGGAAAACAGACAGTGTTACACCATTAACATACTAACTTGTAAGCAGGTACGCTCACTAGTTGAACACAAATATTTGTTGTGATAATATATGTCATGTGTCATGTGATCATTCTACAAATGAGTTGATAATTATTTCATAGTGCTGTTGCACATGAGTGACGAGCCATAGCACTACTTGGATTATGTGTGTTTATCTACACTGAAATAACCTTTGAGTATTTTTACATTATTTAAGTTGTTCTGTTGAGTGTTTGTTACAAAACAATGTTTAACTTGTTTGCATGATTTTTACATGACGTGCTCCGCCCCGTACCCCGCAAGGGGCCCTGTAACCCCCACCCCCAGCTGAAATATTTAATTTTCTCTATTTCTAAACCCGTTTCCTCTATTTTTTCTCAACCTCACTGGGATCTCTGCGAACTGTTATATCGTGAAAATTATCGATGTATCGCCCTGCTTATCTAAACCTATTCTTTCCTATTAAGTTGTAATTTAACAGAGCAGAATGTGTAATCACTGAAGTGACGTTTTCATGTATAAAATAGGATAAACTTTCAAAAAATGTGAAAAAATTCAAAGGATAAAACCACTCTTTTCAAACTCCACACATTATCAAAATATTCCAGCATGACTTGTACAACATTCAAAATAAGGGTGAGTCTAAAGCTGTGTCATGTGATCTCCTCCTGTAAGGTGTGTATCAGTTCAGTGTACGGGAGCTGAGCGATCCCGGCACTGTAGTGGGTGAAGTTCAAGCCCTGGACGCCGACATTGGGTCGAACGCCGAGATGGACTACACACTGGTGGGCGGAGACGGCCTGGACACTTTCTCCGTAACAGTTAACAAAACCACCCAGAATGGCGTCCTCCGTGTCAGAAAGGTAACGCTGTTTTATTTGGCCCACCTACTGCGTGTGCAGCCCTGGCTACCATCTCATTAGTGGAGTTCGTGCTGTGAAATAATGACTTATCGCAGTTCAGCAGGTCTTCGTATTGCCCCGACTGAACCAGGAACACTGAGATGCGCTCGCTTTGTTTCTCTCCGCAGCCTCTCGATTACGAAAAAAAGAAGTCATACACACTGCAGATGCAGGTACGCAACACACACCCAGATTCACGTTTCGTCAACGTGGACGCCAAAGACTTGACTGCAGTGCGGATCAATGTAGAGGACGTGGACGAACCGCCAAGGTTCGAGCGCCCCACTTACGTGATGGAGGTGAAAGAGGACGCGGCTGTAGGCACCACCATTGGATCAGTCAGCGCTGTAGATCAGGACATGCACCGCAAGCTGGTCAAGTAAGCGCCGCAATGCATTCCGCTATCTTTCTTATGATTAGGGATTTTTGTGAATTCATCTGTACATTCGTGTGAAAGTGTTTCCGAACGTGATGGGCGATACGACAACGTAACTACAAAATTTAGTATATCAGGATCTCTGTAGGCGATTATCTTATCACGATATCGACGATATCTCAATAGATACATTGTGCCCTCATTTATCATGATATTGATATTAAATCATCAGATTGGCTTAATGTCACTGAAACCTTGAACCCGTGATGTTTTAGACGAGGTTATTATCCCGTATATTTCACACCGTAGCTCTGAGTAATCTATACAGAGACACGTGATTGAGGTAATGAGCTGTCGCTCTAGATAATGAGGAAGTCTAATTAACGAAATTAGGTGGAGTCCGACCGATACGCAATAGACTGAACATCTGTGCCAAGCTGGATTTAACAATGAGATCCTTTTGATTCCTATATAATTGATTTTTCTTTCATTTCTGAATTATAATCATGATAATCATATTAATAGTGATAATGATTATAATAGCATCACCTCATGAGGGCAATTCTGAATTTCCATGTTTTTCTCAAAACCTCCCACCCCTCTCTCAACATTCAATTTATCTGTGTGTATAAAAGGCTTTGTGTGAGTGCGTGAGACTCTAAAACATCCGTCCCCAGCGATCTAAATGACCTTCACCTCCAGGGCTTCACTTTATAGGTTTTGAATACAAGCGGAGACTGAACATATCCGCATTTTGTCCTGTTTTAATTCGAAAGGTTCCCCCGACTGTGACTTCGTATTGAATTAAATGTAATAAGCCTCCATTATGAAAATAAATGAAGATCTTCGTTCCTACAATAAATGG
>CM045743.1:44115142-44120142 GCA_024760905.1 Plotosus lineatus | reverse complement strand
GTGTGTGATTTCAGTGGTGCGAGTCTGCAGTGATATTTAATAAAGCAGATTTATAAAATAAGTCACTTGGTCCAGAACGTCTGTGTGTTCCAGGAGAAGCTCCGCTGCTGTATAGGTGACACCCTGTCATCCACGATTTAATCTACTCTGAACATGCAAACCGTTTTTTTTTTCCTGATTGTATCTTTCAGCCTCAAAATCTACACCCAAGGCTGTTTCGCCGACTCGTCCGGCAACATCGGCGGAGCTGTGTCCGTAAAATAAAAAGGAAATAAATTTGAGATTGTAAATCCACTTCGCTCAAGGCCTGAAAATTGACTTACACTGCTCAGATAACGTCGCCTGTCCATTATCCATTCTACTCATTCCGTTTGTGTGTGTGTGTGTGTGTGTGTGTGTGTGTGTGTGTGTGTGTGTGTGTGTGTCTTCAGTGATCGTTGTGCTATTTGCTGCCCTGAAGCGCCAGAAGAAGAAGGAACCCCTGATCATCTCCAAGGAGGACGTCCGAGACAACGTGGTGAGCTATAATGACGAGGGCGGCGGCGAGGAGGACACACAGGCATTCGACATCGGAGCTTTGCGCCACCCAGAGGTCATGGAGGAAAGCGGCAAGCTGAGACGCGATGTTGTGCCGTCCGATCCACCGTATCCGGGGCCGCCTCTGCGCCGGATTGCCGTGACATCTAGAGACAACTCGGATGTGAGGAACTTCATCACGCAGCGCATCCAGGAGCACGACAGCAGTCCTGCAGCACCGCCCTATGACTCTCTCGCCACATATGCCTACGAAGGCGAAGGCTCGGTCGCCGAATCGCTCAGCTCACTCGGATCCGGGTCATCCGAATCGCCGCACGATTATAGTTACCTGAACGAGTGGGGGCCGCGCTTCAGAAAGCTGGCCGACATGTACGGCGCCGATGAGAGCGAATGGGACTCCTAACGCGTGTCATCCTGACGAACGTGGAATTCTTACAAAGTGCCCTTCTTCTCCGCCCGCAGACAGGAAGACGGACGTCCCACGGCTGCTGATTTAAAAAAAAAAAATCGTCGTGAGTCATCGACATATTTTTTTTAATTTTTTTTTTAAGGAATAAGGGTCGTCACGTTGCGACCCGTTTCTCCGGAAAATCTCACGTGAAAAAACTGACATTGATGAGGAAGGATGCAGAAATAGGATTAATTTACGAACTCCTTCTTGAAAAGTTTGAAAAAGCCAATCGGTTTTCTGAAGCACCAAAGTGTTTTAGGAACATAGAGCTGCAATGAAAAAAGAAAAAGACACTCGGGTGCCGTATGTCCACATTAGCAGGCGCTAACGATCCGGAGTTCTGGTTAGCCGAGCGCCGAGTCATCCTTATATTTTCTTTATCTTTTTTCCCCCTGCAGTATTACTTTTGATGTACGTACATCTGTCGGTGCTCTCCGAGCAGACACAGTGCTCCACAAATCTGGGTCGGGTAAAAGGTGTTTTTTGGTGATTGGCACCAGTTTTCATCATCTACTAGAGAAAATGCCAGAAGCTTCCAATTATCTCCTCGCTTCTTGCTCATAGGCAGGAAATGTGACTCGCATTTTGGCTCACGTCTCATCTCCATCACACTGTCGTACATCTCACGTTCTTCCCTGATTTACAGAAAAATCTCATGTTGAATAAAATTGCCAACACCATCTTACCACATGTATTTTAAAAAAGAAATCCATGTTTTTATTATTATTATTATTATTATTATTGTTTAAACATCCAAATCTGAGTATTACTCCCATCACGTGTGTTACGGTATGTGTACTAATAACCGCGTCGCCGTCCCGTTCCTCTTCTCCTTCCTCTCACTCAGTGCTGGTTTTATTTTTTTTGTTGTTGTTGTTAGTACTAACCCCCCACCCCCCCCCACCCCACCCCACCCCCCTCGATGATTCATCCCCTCTCTGAATGATAATCGCAGTGGTCCGATGTTGAGTTATGACTGGGATGTTAAAATAAATCACCACCCTTATATTTCTGCCCTCTGCACCAGCCACAGAAATGAGTCTGGAATTGCATTCGCCGCCTCCGTTATCGAGGGGATGAAAAGAGGTGATTTTTTTTTTTTTTTTTTTTTTAAAGAATATACATATGATTGTAGTCGGCTTCGAGCGGCAGATAAATATTTGTGGTTCGAGTTCACCTGCAATATTCCCGTGCTTTGTCAGTGATATACTGTAAAATAAAGGTGATGCTAGCTCATGCTGTGCAAAAAAACAAACAAAACAAAACAAAAAAAAAGTGGAATAATGAAACCGTGCATTGTCACCGTGGTTTTTTGGGAGAGTAGATGATGTCCATGTACTACTTTTGCTTTGTGATATTTTGTACCAAATATTTATATTCCAGTACATAACCCCACTGAACTTTCTCGAACACGTACACCGATGTTGCTGTTTTAAATGTGTTTTGGAAGCTGTGGAATCTCCATGCGGTTCGTATGATGTACAGATTCCTCTTATTACAATAAATGTTCTCTTTTACAGAAGATCATCTGGAAAATTGTTTTTATTTTATTTAAACTTTTATGAGGTGGTCAGCACGTCCACTTCACAGCAAGAAAAGTCACGGGTTCGAGTCCTACGCATGCTCCGGTGTGTGGGTTTCCTCCAGGGACTCCGGTTACCTCCAGCAGTCCAACGAAATGCACATTAAGCTAATCGGCTGTTTTGAATTGCCCTAGAGTGTGAGTGTGCATGTGCGTTGGCCCTACGATGGACGTGCGACGTGTACAATCCCCAGCAGCCCCGTCACCCCAGTAGAATTAAGTGGTTCAGTAAATGAATGTTCAGGCCCAAACCTGAGCACTGGGGTGTATTGCTGGTTCTATCAAGAGCACGGGCCTTTTTCTTCTCTCTCTCTCTCTCTTTTTTTTTTAAGCAGTCCTTTAAAACTTCAGGTCACGAGCTGTGTGAGCTGCTGTCTGATGACTTAGCAGCTGCAACAAAGTGAGGCAATCATCTTCCACTCGAGCAAACTGTTCGCAGGTTATTAAAGACAATGCGTTATGTTCACGACTGAAATTGTGAAAGCGAAAGCCTTAAGTGAGGAATTAACTTGTTTCACGGCCGTTTACTCGAGATTAAATGTATATATAAATATAAATGGATAAAAAACCTACGCCTTCTGATTCTTAAAGTGCTGTGATATGCTACATACACTTGCTAATCAGTGGCACGTTGTAGTTTTATTCTTTTTATAGTTGCATTTAAACGCCGCTGAAGAAAGTTAGCCGTAAATATTGTTCCTTCGCTAGTTGCTCTTTTTTCCATGTTAATAGCAAACTGCAAAAAAAGCCCTCCATCTGCCCTGACACTGGAGACTCCTTCCGTGAATGAGAAGTTATGACCTTGTATCAGAAGACTTATATTGATTATTACACACCTGTGAACGAACCAGTTTTAGCATACATGGTAAGAAGCATATTTTAGCGTATGTAATATCATACATAGGGTTTTAAAACCACATCAATAATTCACGGATTTTCAGGATCCGCAGGAAGGGGCGGAACACAACCCCTGCGATTAGCGGGGGCGTTCTTTATACGCATTAATACTTGTATAACTTTGTGAGTTACAACCTTCACTCACTCACGCTCATTTGCTGAGACACTTAATCCTCCAATGGTCACGGGGAGGGTGGAGCCTATCTCAGTCGACACTGGGTGAAAGCAAGGTACAGTCTCAACAGGGGAAATACACACGCACGCACACATAACCATTCAGACGCCCTTGCTGAGGCCGCAACTCAAACCCAGGTCCTTCTTTCTGTGAGATGGACGTGCTGAGCACTACACCACAGTTCCACCTTTTAACCCTTCAGAGAATATTTTTGCTCAGGCAGGAAGTGAGCGGCGAATATCAGGAGCCTGTATGTTGCTAGCATAGTTTGCGTAGTTGGTGAGAAACCGTAGGATGTTATGTTCGGGGATAACGATCATTATCACAAAGTAAAACCCTGACACGAGGCTCAGGACCGTGATGTTCAGTACAGGTCATGCATCACCTTGAGGTTTCCTCAGAAATGACTGACTCGATGATTACATAACTACTTATAAAATGTTAAACTTGCTACATCGTAGAAGCCTCTGACTTTGGCAGCTGACCAATTAGAATGAATTATGTAAATGAGTCGCCCTCCAGCCTCTACGTCAGTGGAAATAGACATTGCATGGCCAGAAATGTTTTGTGCAGCTGGCTACACATGTATACATGTATAAATCTGAATTAATACGGATGCGCTCATCATCATCATCATCATCATCATCATCATATCCCCGTAGGGTAGTGTAGCAATTGGTCTCTTCCAGAGGAGATTAACCGGGACGCGGGAACGCTTGCTACTTGTCCCCAGAAACACGCTGACGGCTTTGCAGCCTACTCTTTTTACGAAAGTCAGCAATGGTTCTTTTACATGAACCTCTCACCACAGGCAGTGACAGACATGGCCCGCCTTTGATAACCCAGTTAGCTGCACTGGGGGGACAGTGACAACCCTGTGGGGACTTGAACCCCCAACCTTAGGATCAGTGATCCTGCGCCCCTATCCACTAAACCACCACTGCCCGATGCGATAATAGTCCTCTGAAGAAGGCATAGTGTTCTTCCAACTGGGGTTGGGAAGAGTCGAGACACCCTGAGGACAGATCCTGATCTCCTCACTAAAGCAGACAGAGCTGCACACACCCATAGCCACGCCCCAAAATTAGGTGAAAAGCCTGTCCCAGAAGAGTGGAGCCTATTCGAACAGGATGAGCAAATAAGCCCGGAATGGTGAACATTCTGGTACAGTATGGCTGTGATGTGGACAGGAAGGTGTCCACATATTTTTGGTGGTATATTTTACGTTACCATTCAATAATGAGGAAAGAAAGTCCTGAAATTACGTTGGGGGGGAGGGGGTGTGGTTTCGTACAATACCAGCTGGGAAATGTGAAATATTGACTAGCCGCGTGTAATCGTTATCCTCGGGAGCCAGA
>CM045743.1:44107642-44110142 GCA_024760905.1 Plotosus lineatus | reverse complement strand
TGTGAGTGTGAATGGCTGAGAGCATGTTGGATCTCTGATAGTTTGGTTAGCTGGTGAGGCACCAGATAGTCTGAGTAGTTCACGTCGGCCCCGCAGAGGCTCTTGTACCGAGGTACGATCGCTGCGCTCTCGCCGGCCTGAAGAACCAAACCAAAAATGTGAACTTTACCTAAAAGCAGCGAATGGGATTCTGAGGCAGATATTAGTTTCGCCACATCATCCTGCGTTGAAAAAAATCTGAAAGGCGAGCAAGAGCAGATAAAAGAACCGAGAAGAGAGAACCTGGAGAACCCGGAGAGCTTGTTGTACGGGGAATCTTCATGTAGAGTCGATTCCGATTTCACTGACGGCCTGATGTTTACAAATTCAGCGCAGCGGTCTGAAGATATAAGAAGCTAAACGTCGATGGACTCACAAATCCTGGAGCTTCGTGAGCTTGTAGCTCTCACAGGAGCTTTTATTCGAACTCCTGAACTTTCTCAGGCCTCATTAAGCAAACATGTTCTCCTCCAACATGAAAAGGTTCTCCGAAACAATCATCATCGGAAGTGTTAACATCGTTCTCCAGTGGAGCGTGAGATGGAGGTTGTTCCCCCAGATAAAAGGGTCAAGAGGAGCATGTATTTTGCCCCGGGCCAGATTCTGTGTGTTCCGTTCACCAGGAGAGCCGACAGCCATCGATTTCCTTTCACATCTGCTCATCTTCTGCATCTCACACTCATCCCACAGTGCAACCGCGCTGTCATCGCTTACCCTGGATTATCATTGAAAATGTGAAGTGGTTGCCAAATCTTTTCTTTTTCTTCTTTCTTTTTTATCATTATTATTATTTTTTTTTGTATTTTTTCACTGTGCCTGGTTTATGACTTTATGTTTACTTGAGTTGGAAAGAAAATGAAAGATCATCAGGTCCAGTTCGCTTTCCGTCACCTCGGTAGATTTTCATTTCACCTGCCGCGTTCATTTTGCGGCAAAAAAATGATCAGAATAATTTATGCTCCTCCAGACACGTGCTACAGAATATGATTTCTGGACCCCGCGGGATGCTCGGCGAAACGTCCCCCCAGAGAGACCGTGGCCTGTGAGGTCACTCCGACTCCGACAGAACTGATTCATAAATCCATTATTCAATGGACAGGAGTGTGTGTGTGTGTGTGTGTGTGTGTGTGTGTGTGTGTGTGTGTGTGTGTGTGTGTGTGTGTGTGTGCAGGAGAGATTATGGACTACTTAGGAGACACATGTGACGTCTCCCTGGTGAGCGAAGAAGCTCCCTTGTGTCCGTAAGGATGAACCTACATTCGTGTCTAAAAGCGAAGTCCATTAGCGATGCCTTGCAGAAATGGCCTCCTTCTAGCAGATTTATGTCCTTGAAAACATTTACTCCATTAAAAGGCTCAACTTAGATTTTATTCCATTTCCAATTCGGGTTCTTCTGTAAAAAACGTCCTGCTCCAGTTCAGGTCAATGAAATATTGCTGAATTGGGTTCACGTTACTTGTTTCCTCGTCTCTTCTGGCTATCGTTCTTCAAATCGAATAGCTTCACGTGGAAATACGGCGCTGACGGAATCCAGACCCTTCAGCCTCAACAATGAGGTCTTGACCATCAGGTCCACTTGTGCAGTGCCGCCTTCGAGTGCTCCATTGATTCGGCTGAAGAGCCTCTTTAAACCAAGCCAGCAACCCATTAATAATCTCATCTGTAGCCGGGAGATGGAAGTGCTTAACGTGCAACACGGCGAGCTTTTCCTCTCTAAAACATGCTAATGGGCGGTAAGAGCCTGCACGTGACCGCCGCAACGACACAGTCGCACTGAAGTCTTGGGTTTGGGAAACGTGCTTTGCTTGAATGGGACCAGTGAAAGGTTCGCTCACAGTAGGATCAAGATTAGAAGAGCGGGGCATTGTCGGAGAACAAATCCGACCCCAATTTGGCCTTTTGTCTTGGTCAGGAGGGGCTCGAAACAAAAGGCGCCTCCCTCATACCCCCTGAACTAATCTACCCATTTAGGAGTTTCTGTAGAAGTCGAGTTGAAAATGCGACCACGATGAAAAGGAACTCGACTGAATAAAGACTGTGATTCCATCCGGTTTAACCTTCCCCTGACCTTCCTGTTTCATGCATTCTTTCGCTGAATCGAGGCTCAAGCCTATGTCGGTCGAGACTGGGGAAAGACAGGGTACAGCCTGACTACCTCACACACACACACACACACACACAAAACCATCCACACCCGCACTCACGGGC
The DNA here is from genome assembly GCA_024760905.1 of Plotosus lineatus. Classification (NCBI taxonomy): domain Eukaryota; kingdom Metazoa; phylum Chordata; class Actinopteri; order Siluriformes; family Plotosidae; genus Plotosus; species Plotosus lineatus. The sequence continues at coordinate 44,107,895 of CM045743.1, read as the reverse complement.
CAATCTGAACAGCCTAATGTGGGTGGCATGGCGGTTAACTCGTCTGCCTCACATCAAGGTTATGGGTTTGAGTCCCGAGCTCGGCGGTAAGTGATTGCGTGTTCTTCCTGTGCATGGGATCCCTCCAGGTACTCTAGTTTCCTCCGACCGTCCAAGGACATGCATATCAGGCTGATCGCCTGGTGTTCAGGGTTCACGGTGTACCCCGCCGTTTGGCCACAGTGGACTGAGATACAGTAGGTTCCAATCCCTT
>CM045743.1:44095142-44102642 GCA_024760905.1 Plotosus lineatus | reverse complement strand
TACCCATAATCCCCTTCTTCATGGTGTTAAACAAACAGAGTGAAGCACAGAAGCGTGAGCCAACCTTCCTTCAAGCAGAAATGAGATAATAAACTACATTAATTAGATCAAGTCTGATTTTGGAGAGTGACTTTAACATGTCAACAAACATTAAAATAAAATAGTAATTAAATTAAATTAAATTAAAATTAAAATTACATACCATTCAGGATACATATCTAATACGTATACACCTCTATACACAGGCCTCAAGTCATACATTCATTATATGTTTTATATATATAGACATCTGTTTTTTATTTTATGGTATATTCTTGTTGTTTTTATAAAAAATAAATTATTTAGAAGTTATATTCCATTGCACGAGAGAGAGAGAGAGAGAGAGAGAGAGAGAGAGAGAGAGAGAGAGATAAAGACACAAATAAGTATCTCAAATATTCATACAGCAATGCACCAAACTAAAGTAAACTTTAGAACTACACTTGCTTAGGCTTTACACACACACACTCACACACACACACACACACACACACACACACACACACACACACACACACACACACACACATACACATTCATATCTAAGTCTAGCGTCGCTCACTTCTACCCTTCCATCAATGTCACAGCCTGTCCAGCGCTCTGTGTGTCATCCATCAGGCCATCGCATTGCCTCCTCCCACTCACTGTCCCACTTCAGGGTCTCCAAGGGACTAAACGTGCTCTGCAGTGCTCTTTTTACCTCCTGCATATCCATCATCCACACACACACACACACACACACACACACACACACACACACACACACACACACACACACACACACACACACCTCTATCATTCACCCAGAACAGCTGCAGCAACTAAACACATCACTGCCCTGCACCCCTCCACTCTCATCCTGTTACAAAGGTAGTAAAAACACAAGCGTTCGCCGTGTAAACCTGAGTCTGGACATCTCATCGAGGTCAAGAGTGTCTGACTGAGCGCAATGAACAGAGCCCGGCTGATGAGGCGCAGAATGATTCTGCATTTCCTTAGCGAGCAGAGCCTCACACTTAACCTTTCGTATCTCTGCGTAAAGAGAGCAGCGCCGCTCTGAATAAAGCGCCGCAGAAGATGTTTGGCCCTGCACAGAAAGGCTGGCTAGATTGGGATTAGCGATGCTAGTGGACACGCGGATGTTTAGCAGCATAGAAAATCAATCTAGCTGGAGGGGAAAAAAAATCTGCGAGTATACATCTGTGTAGCTGGAATGTTCTAGAATAGCTGTCAATCAGAAAGAGCAGTTTGTTTCTGTCCATGTGGGTTTCCTCCTGGTTCTTCGGTTTTCTCTCAACTCCAGAAAGCATGCCTGCAGCTGGATTCGAGATCGGATAGGATGTCTAAATATAGCTCATGGGTCCACATGACGGCGTCAGAATCCATTTTCATCTGATGTGAATCTGTTCTCGCCGTGTTTAAAATCAGTTTTAAAAAAAAAAACGGTTTCAGTTGAAAGCTGTTCCCGGGGTGATTTCCACCAATCCTGCAGAACCGATTCTGTGTTTGCATGGCGGATACAGAAGCAGACAAGATGCCAACCTACTGTGCATGTGTTTTAGTGCAAGGTGAACGTGACGCTAAACCACACGGCGAATAGCGTGATTTTTCGCTTTAAAACTTATTTCTGTTCCATTTAGGTACAAAAATAAATCTGTCCCTCAAACATTTAAACCAACACCATCCACATACTTCCACCAGCGTCAATATTAAACAATACATCCACCAGAGGGCAGTTCAGAGACGACAAAGGACAAACATGACAACGAGGGAGGAGATTGTAATAACAAACTTTATTTTAAAAAACAGGAAAATGTGGAATGAGCGTAGTGGGCGGTTACGGTGGTCTATGAGACACTTACAGTCGTGTCTGAAGTGCCCCCGAGCAAGAAGCCCAACCCACAACTACTCTCCGGGCACCCTCAGTGTGTGTGTGTGTGTGTGTGTGTGTGTGTGCATTGTGTGTGTGTGTGTGCATTGTGAGTGGGTTAAATGTAGATACAATAAGATTCCCTTCTGGGATGAATATGGTGTAGCAAAAAAAAAAAAAAAAAAAAAAAAAAAAAAAAACAATTGGGCTGCCATCCCATTCACATTTAATCTCATCCCAGCTGGTCTGTACCAAATGTGTTCCCCGTCACCATAGAAATCTTTAGAACTTTTTAAAAACTGGCATAAATGCTTTGCAGACGGTTTCAATTATTACAATTTCTTCTTCAATGCTTTCCTGTGAAGTATAGGCTACAGCGCCCCCATGGTTGTCAGTGGTACTGCACTGTCCTGACAAATCCACAAGCTTAGCGAAAACACGCAAAATACCAATGAAATGAACACAGAATTGGGGAAGTGGTGTCCTGGTGGTAAAAGTGATCAATCGCTGATCCTAAAGTTGTGGGTTCAAGCTCCACTTTCCACAAAGTTGTCACAGACCCCCCCAGTGCACTAACTGTGTGATCAAAGGCCAGCCACGTCTTTCAATGTCCATGGTGAGAGCTTCATGTAAAAGAATCATCGCTGACTTTCATCGAGAGTAGCTGAGTAGCCGTCAGCGTGTTTCCGCCCTGCGATGGCCTGGCGAGCTGTCCAGGGTGTACTCTGCCCTCGCTCAGAGTCGCCTGGGATTGGCGCAAGCCTCCCCATGACCCTAATTAGGATTTAGCGGTTACAGAAAATGAACAAACGGATGAACACACAATACAAGCAAAAGATTCTGTTCGTATCCGTCTCACGAGTCCAAATGAATCGGATTTCGGATTTAGAAACGAATCTGGAATGTCAGCTGTGAACTGAAACGAATCCGAATCAAAACTGAAAAAGGTAGAGCAGCGGCCTCTGCTGTATCGCACCCAGTGTTCCCGCGATTGACTCGGGGTTCGTCACTTCTGAGATCTTGATCAGGATTGGCTGGTTCTGGAAACGTGTGCGATATTAACGGCTGCAGTAGTGATTCAGCAAGAAGTCGAAAAATACAATTCAGTGCGAGTGTGAAATTAATGAGTGAGGATTTTCTCGTTTTTAATTCCGTGTTCGATGCAGTTAAACCTCAAAGGCTTTAAACCGAGCTGGTCAGGAGAAGTGCAGCTATTACGCCTTGCAAATATTTCCAGAAAGTATTTGAAAAAATTCAATGATGAAGGAATGTCTTTGATGGCCTTCACCTCATCGCACTCCTCATTCAAACTCCACAAACATAAAGAGACATGTCGGAGAAATTTCTTTCTCTTTTTTAAACAATTCCTCCCGTTTAATTCATCTGGCCTGATGAACGACAAATCCACTGTGGGTTCAACTGTACAGCTCTCTCTCTCTCTCTCTCTCTCTCTCTCACACACACACACACACACACACACACACACACACTCTCTCTCTCTTTCCATCTCAAGAAGTTTTCCCGTTCCTCGTGTCTTTTTTTTTTTCCTCCGGTGACCTTGCAGAGAGGTTTCATTTCTTTTCATCATCAAAGCGAAACACTTTGACATTAGCCAGACAGAATAAGAGTCCTTCGGTTTTAAAAGAAGAGCGCGCCCCTGATTGTAATAATATTCCTGACCGTAGAGGTAATCCTAGCTTTGGTCTCTTTAATAGGAGAAGCTTAGAATGGCACACAAAACAACACCATCTGCTCTCCAATAGCTGCCATGTCTGCCAGAATGTAATCCACAGATCAACCACACATGGAAATTAGGCACAGAATGGGCTTTTCTCTCCCGCCCGTCTCCGGTTTGATGGAAATGAAAACGAGAGCTTATCAGGCAGACGAGGCTTCTGAGCTAGAGATCGCTTCAACGACACCAAAAGAAAAAGGGAAAAAGGGAGGAGAAAAAAAGGAAGTGAGTTCAGTTTCAGTGCAGCATCCACGTGAGAAAAGTTTTCATTCTGAGCTGAGAAAACCAAAAAAAAAAAAAAAAAAAAAAAAAAAAAAAAAAAAAACAGAGAACCAGAGGAGGAGAAACTAACGACAAAAACACATCCAAATATGACAAGTGCATGAAAAGAGGCTTGTGCTTCCGCGCAGGTAGAGCCGAGCCGAGGTGGCGGGATTTCAGCTGTCGTTCCAACGCTCTTTATGTACAAACTGATTGCACCTCACCTCTTGATTAGACGCTTTTGTGTATTTGTACCAAACCTCGAAGCTCTGATGAGACCTACACGCCTCGCCGTAATCAGCTTAAAAAATCCCCGCGCCGCGCATTCAAAGGCTTTAAAGCTAACTGGGGTTCTGAATCTTTTGGAAATGCATCCCTCTTTTTTCCAAGTTAGAAATTCATGTCTCCTCTATAAAGCTGTGCACTAGAAATCCTTTCAGTGGATTTTCTTGGTGTTTGTGTAAGCTCACCGAGATGCTCTCAGGAACACTTCGGAATACATGTCTCCTTACACACATCCAGCAGAATTCATTCCGAGGGTCGTGGCGTGTTTGTGAACGCTTTGGAAGGATGTTTGCCATTCGTAGAAAAATGTGCCGTAGAATTTCACTTCCTGGGGGGAAAAAAAAAAAAAAGACTCTCCCATCCTGCGGCCTGAGGATTTTCTGTAACACGGTGTCGTCTTAAAGTTCTGGTGCAAATCTGATGGATCTTCACTGTTTGTAGATGTTGCTTGAAAAAAAAAAAAGACGTCGAAGAACTTGACGTCTGTCTCAGTTTGATCTTCAGCTCCGCTAGATGCCTCACAGCTCGGAGGACATGGGTTTGAGTCCTGGGTTCAGGGCGTTTCTATGTGGAATCCACATGTTCTCCCCGTACTTATGTGAGTTTCCTCCAGATACACCGGTTTCCTCCTGCAGTCCAACAATATGCACAGGAGACTGATTGGCAGTTCCAAATCTGCCATAGGTTTCAGTGTGAGTCTCAGACTCAGCTGAGAGAGAGAGAGAGAGAGAGAGAGAGAGTGTCAGTTGGCTGAAATGGCTATTAGCCTCCCCACGACCCTCAATAGGATGAAACGGTTCAGCAAATGAATTAATGAAATTTTGTAAGTGCTTAAATTAAATGTGTTGAATTCTGAGAATCACTCCATGTTAAGTGAATCAATTCAGTTCAGGGAGTTGATTCAGGTCATTTGAATGATCTAATGATACGGATCAGCAAGTATTTAAGTCATGTGATGTTCACTGAACCTGTTCCGAGTCACACTGAGCATCAGTGATTTTGTTCATTACAAAGATTTGTCCTCAGTGTTTGACTCATTAAGTGAATCGTTCATGAATGAACCTCCGTTTCTCAGTGAATCGGTTGAATCAGTGAGTCAGTTTGACTCGCTGATTAAACTGAAAGGACATCAGAATGAATCATTTAACTGAACCAACTCAAATGACTCGAGTCTGGTAACGATTCATTCCATCGTGTATTTTGGAAGAGAAATCATCTTAAAATCCACCAAAAACTCTTGAGAAGCTTCTTCACATCCAGAAGTTCAGATCCCAGCAGAGGATCTGAAGGAACCAGTTTTCTTATTGATTGAATCTTCAAACTGTCATCATGCTGCGTTTCTTTTCAAAGCTTCGAAAGCTCACTGAGATGTTTTGGGACCCTGTTTTTTGTTTGTTTGTTTGTTTGTTTGTTTTCTTCAAGAAGCTCCCTAGATTCCCCCCCCCCCCGCTAGGAGGATGGCAGAGTGTTATCTCGTCTGATAAATGTCGGCTCCTCTGGAAGGATCTCCGCTTTGAAAGGTCACATCACCTGGCCACAAAGGACACCAGGATATGATGAGTACATGGTTCATATCCGTATCATCTACCTATGACTCATAAACATAGCAGCACATGCAGCAATGTGAAGACACCAGAATATCATCTCATATTGATCCATGTCTTCTGGTTTCTCTGATTTGGTGCAAGGAGAATGGCACATTTGCTTATCGCTCTCATGAGGCGGAGGAGGAGGAGGAGGAGGTGGAGGAGGAGGAGGAGGAGGAGGAAGATGGAGAGACAGGTTGACACTGTTTGCTACCTGAGCCATTACTCACAGCCGGAGAGAGGGGCAGCCATGGCAGAAAGTGAAGGAGGAAGCAGATGGGAGGGAGGGAAGGAGGGGGAGCTATCAGGAGGCACATCTCCCCCTGCAGGAGTCTCGGCCAGCTAACCAGAAGCATTCCAAAAGAACTTGTTCTTCTTTAGGATAACACGGCTCTTTATTATTCAGAAGCACGGAGACAGTGATAAAAGGGTGTGCATCCTCGCTACGATGTCACGCATGCTTGACTAGCCATGCATTTAAAATCCCAGAGCTACACGTGCTCGAAATGTATTATCGTCCGGTCAGGTCGGACCATCAACGTCCAAAGTAGCTCTGAAGGAGTAATTTTAAACTATTAAAGGTAATCCAGACTGAATAATAAATTGAGTATGTTTGTTTATTTACCAAGAAGCTGTCACATAGATGAAAAACATCCCTCCACCTTTACCCTTAAAGAAAGAAAGGCGTATGAATATGTATAATTATGCAAATGAAGGGGGTGTCACTTCAATATTGTTCTGCTATCCAGATTTCACCATCCAAGTTCAGTTAATCAGCTGCTACTGAATTATGATTAAAGAATCTGCAAACCACAACATGATAATTTCCATCAGGGGCATTTTCGAAAAGTACAATCAGAGCTCACGTGTAGCTCCACCCACTCCCAAATGAGGTTATACACAAATGCTAAGGCTACCAAGTGTGTGTGTGTGTGTGTGCGTGTGTGTGTGTTTATACATGTTCACGAGTGAAGATCCTCGCTGTGGTTTATCCTCCTTCTAGTTTTAGATGAATATGAAGGTTTCCCTGCTCACAGGCTCAGTGTCTCTTATCCGTCTGCACTACGTCTTGTTTTGGTTCTGTATGTTTACAATACCGTCGGCCCTCTACTTACGAAAACCTCTGAATACAAAAAAATCCAGGTTACGAAAAACATTTTCCTAAATTTTCATCCTCTGTATATGAAACAACCTTTTCTAACGAAAAGCGCCAAACGCGCCATTCAAACTTTCAAACAATGCGCAAGTTGCTGTCATTGGCCGTCTCCCAACAACCCGCCCTGCTGGCCTCCCATTGGCCAGGAGGGAGCTGAATTGTACCCATTCCTGTACCCATACTTCCTGTTTGTCACACACGTGAAGGAGAGTTCAACAGGACTGTTGGCTCGTGAGTTTTTTTGAGTGTGATCATTGCCACGTTATATTTCGTTATCCATCATGAACCCCAACAAAGTGATTCCCGGTGACACCGAAAAGAAGAAGCGGGTTCCGTTATCAATCGAAGTGAAGCAGGAGGTAAAAAAAAAAAACGAAAGTGGGATATGGTTGAGTGAAATCGCAAATGACTACGGCCAAAACCCCTCTACGATCCGGACCATATTGAAGCAGAAGGAGGCATTAAAAGCGGCGATACCGTGACGGAGGCGATTGTTTTGGAAAAAGCAACTACTGTATTTAAGGACCTCGTGAAGGAGGGTGGTGGTGGGGTGAGGGTTCTTCAGACC
>CM045743.1:44040142-44090142 GCA_024760905.1 Plotosus lineatus | reverse complement strand
GCAGTCACGTTTAACAGATGGAAGCCTAAACGCCTGCATGAAGCTGAACCTCAGCACTTATCAACCAGACTACAAATCCATCAGCAAATCCATGCAGCTCCAGAAGTCACAATAATAGTAAGAACTGTTCTTATTAATAAAGAACTTCGTTATGACATCATTTAAAATAAATTCAGAGTCTTATTATACTCTCAAATTGTTGGTCTTCTTTTTCAGTTTAGTTGTATTCAGTATGAATATATATAAGAGCACCACAGATGCAGTGTTTGCTTTGAGAATGTTAATAAAGAAGTACAGGGAAGGTCAGAAGGAGCTGCATTGTGCCTTTGTGGATCTGGAGAAAGCATATGACAGGGTGCCGAGAGAGGAACTCTGGTTTTGTATGAGGAAGTCTGGAGTGGCAGAGAAGTATGTTAGAGTGGTGCAGGACATGTATGAGAGATGTAAGACAGTGGTGAGGTGTGCTGTCGGTGTGACAGAAGAGTTCAAGGTGGTGGTGGGACTGCATCAAGGGTCAGCTCTCAGCCCCTTCTTGTTTGCTATGGTGATGGACAGGCTGACAGACGAGGTTAGACAAGAATCTCCATGGGCTATGATGTTTGCAGATGACATCGTGATCTGTAGTGAGAGCAGAAAACAAGTGGAGGAAAATCTAGAGAGGTGGAGGTATGTCCTGGAAAGGAGGGGAATGAAGGTTAGTCTCAGTAAGACTGAATACATGTGTGTGAACGACAAGGACCTAAGAGGAACGGTGAGGTTACAGGGAGCAGAGATAAAGAAGGTGGAGGATTTTAAGTACTTAGGCTCAACAATCCAGAGCAATGGAGAGTGTGGAAAAGAGGTGAAGAAGCGTGTGCAGGCAGGTTGGAAAAGATGGAGAAAAGTGTCGGGTGTGATGTGTGATAGGCGGGTATCGGCAAAAATGAAGGGAAAAGTGTACAAGATGGTGATCAGGCCAGCGATGTTGTATGGGTTAGAAACAGTGGCCCTGGGGAAAAAACAGGAGTCAGAGTTGGAGGTAGCAGAGATGAAAATGTTGAGGTTCTCTTTGGGAGTAACGAGGATGGATAGGATCAGGAATGAGTACATCAGAGGGACAGCACATGTTAGATGTTTTGGAGACAAAGTCAGAGAGGCTAGATTGAGATGGTTTGGACATGTACAGAGGAGGGTTAGTGAGTATATTGGTCGTAGGATGCTGAGGTTTGAACTACCAGGCAGAAGGCCTAGAGGAAGACCAAAGAGAAGATTTATGGATGCGGTGAAGGCGGACATGAAGGTCGTTGGAGTAAGAGTGGAAGATGCAGAGGATAGGGTGAGATGGAGGCAGATCATTTGCTGTGGCGACCCCTGAAGGGAACAGCCAAATTTTCTTTCGAATGTTCCCTTCAGGGGTCGCCACAGCGAATCATCTGCCTCCATCTCACCCTATCCTCTGCATCTTCTTCTCTTACACCAATGACTCTCATGTCCTCCTTCACCATGTACATGAATCTTCTCTTTGGTCTTCCTCTGGGCCTTCTGCCTGGTACTTCCAACCTCAGCATCCTACTACCCATATACTCACTATCCCTCCTCTGTACATGTCCAAACCATCTCAATCTAGCCTCTCTGACTTTGTCTCCAAAACATCTTACATGTGCTGTCCCTCTGATGTACTCATTCCTGATCCTATCCATCCTCGTTACTCCCAGAGAGAACCTCAACAGTTTCATTTCTGCTACCTCCAGCTCTGACTCCTGTCTTTTCCCCAGGGCCACTGTTTCTAAACCATACAACATCGCTGGCCTCAACACCGTCTTCTACACTTTTCCTTTCAAAATATACGGCTCTCAGAGGATTAGATTTTAAAATATGTCTTTTTTTTGGCTCTATGAGTCAAAAAGGTTCCCGACCCCTGCAATCGGATGACGGGCTGGCTGGTGATTATCCAAGCCAGCTTTGGGTGAAGGCGATTAAAACCTGAACCATTTGCCAGTCCATCACAGGACCAACACAAGCGCACACTACACACACACACACACACACACACACACACACTCAGGCACATACACTCATGCACACACACACACACACACACACACACACACACACACACACTCTCTCTCTCACACACGCACATCTTCACACACAAACACCCACACACACACACACACACACACACACACACACACACACACACACGTGTTTGGTTTCTAACAGCCAATTCACATTTTTTACATTTGCAGCATTTGGCAGACACTCTTATCCAGGGCGGAGCCTTGCTCAAGGGCCCAATAATGTGGATCAAACCGCTGACCTTCTGATCAGTATCCCATCGCCTTCACCACTAAGAAACCACTGCCCTGCCAATTTACCTAATGTGCACTGGACGATAGGAGGAAACCCAAGTATCTGGAGGAAACCTGGAGCCATTTTCAACCAATGAAATTCTTCCGAAGAGTAATTTCAAATATTTGCATCCACAGTGACGTTTCATCACAAAACAGTCCATAACATTCAATTTACAGTCCTCAGCCTACATTCACCTCTTTCAACCGGACTGGTGAAGTAGCCTGACAACAGGAAGGTCCTGGGCTTGAGTGGGTTCCTCTGTTCTTGTGTGGGTTTCATCTTGGTATTCGGATTTCCTTCGACTGTCCGAAGACCTGTGCATTAGGCTAAATGGCTGTTATGAATTTCCCCTGGACGTGAGTGTGAACCTGAGTTACTATGAGTGTGTGGGTTATCCCTTTCATGGACTGGTAAGCTCTTCAGATTGTACTCTGCTTTCTGTTGGATTTAAAATCGTTCCTAATGCAAGAGAAAAAATTATTTATGCAGCTCACTGAAAATAAGGCAGAAGAAAAATGAGCTATTACTGCTAATCAATACTGAGCCTGAATAGCATCACATAAGACAATTGGTCTGTCCAACTTTAATCAATTACAACTACCACCAGGAAATCAGACAGCATGTGCCATAGAACCGCCGCACTCACGGTTCTCCACAAACCACCTTCCTCAATTACCAAAAATATCAACAATACCGGAATAGTGGTGGCCCAGTGGTAAAGGTGCTGAATCACTGATCCTAAGGTCGGGGGTTCAAGCTCCCCTCACAGCAGGTTGTCACTGTCCCCCCAGTGCACTAACTGGGTTATCAAAGGCCGGCCATGTATTGTATTCTATTGGTGTGTATTGTATTCGGTTGGTGTTTATTGTATTCTATTGGTGTGTATTGTATTTGGCTGGTGTGTATTGCATTCTATTGGTGTGTATTGTATTCTATTGTTGTGTATTGCATTCTATTGGTGTGTATTGTATTCGGTTGGTGTGTATTGCATTCTATTGGTGTGTTTGGTATTCTATTGGTGTGTATTATGTTCTATTGCTGTGTATTGTATTCTGCTGGTCATTATTGTATTCTATTGGTGTGTATTGTGTTCTATTGGTGGGTATTGTATTCTATTGGTGTCTATTGTATTGTATTGGTGTGTATTGTATTCTGTTGGTGTGTATCGTATTCTATTGGTGTGTATTGTGTTCTATTGGTGGAGTATTGTATTCTATTGGTGTCTATTGTATTGTATTGGTGTGTATTGTATTCTTTTGGTGTGTATCGTATTCTGTTGGTGTGTTTTGTATTCTCTTGGTGTGTATTGTGTTCTATTGGTGTGTATTGTATTTTGTTGGTGTGTATTGTATTCTATTGGTGTGCATTGTTTTATTGGTGTGTATTGTATTCTATTGGTGTGTATCGTATTCTGTTGGTGTGTATCGTATTCTATTGGTGTGTATTGTGTTCTATTGGTGTGTATTGTATTATGTTGGTGTGTATTGTATTCTATTGGTGTGTATTGGAAACCTTCTGGTGTGTTGTGTACTAAACCCATTACTGTGTTGCATGGTGTATATCTCAGATTCTCTGACATGTGCTTGTGTTCGTGTTTGGTTTGTGTTCTGTCTCATTGGTGTATATTGCAACCCAATCGTTCGCTTGCTTGCTCGCTCTCTCTCTCTCTCTCTCTCTCTCTCTCTCTTTGTGTGTGTGTGTGTGTGTGTGTGTGTGTGCATGTGTGTGTGTGTTTGAGTTTTATATTCTATGGGTGTGTGTTAAAAACCCATCGATGTGTGTTGTATTCCACTGGTGTGTTTGCGCACAGTAACTACTTGCGTGTATTGTTCGTGTGAATTTAAGCCTTCCTTATCAATGTTTCCAGTTCCTCAATCCTGTCTATTCAACCCTAGCGTGTTTTGTTTGGAGAGTGATGGTGGACTTGTCTCTGTTTACGACGTCTGCCTGTGTTTTCACTCTGGGCTCGGATTCTCAGTGAGATTTATGGATTATTTCAAACGAAGAGACTTTGCTATGTGTTCCATTCGACTCTCAGTCCTGTTTATTATAGGATCAATATCTGACGTTCTATCTGAGAAGTAAGGAGCTAAAGATGCAGTCCATAATTCTTCATTTTACACTTCGTTCATTATCAGCAGGATCCAATGCAAATATCCACCATGACAAAATACAGCATTAATTAAATCGATAGCAGAAGAACTGCAGATCACAGTAGTAGTAGTAGTAGTAGTAGTAGTAGTAGCGGGAGTAGTCATAGTAGTAGTAGTAGTAGTAGTAGTAGTAGTAGTAGTAGTAGTAGTGGTAGTACAGTAAGTAGTAGTAGTCGTAGTAGAAGCAATAGTAGTAGTGGTAGTATTTGTGGTAGTAGTAGTAGTAGTAGTAGTAGTAGTAGTGGTGTTAGTAGTAGTAGTGGTAGTGGTGTAGTAGTAGTGGTGTATGGTAGTGGTAGTAGTAGTGGTAGTGGTAGTAGTAGTAGTAGTAGCGGGAGTAGCCATAGTAGTAGTAGTAGTAGTAGTAGTAGTAGTAGTAGTAGTAGTGGTAGTACAGTAAGTAGTAGTAGCGATGGTGGTAGTAGTAGTAGTAGTCGTAGTAGAAGCAATAGTAGTAGTGGTAGTATTTGTGGTAGTAGTAGTAGTAGTAGTAGTAGTAGTAGTGGTGTTAGTAGTAGTAGTGGTAGTAGTAGTGGTAGTGGTAGTAGTAGTAGTAGTAGTAGTAGCGGCGGTAGTAGTAGTGGTAGTGGTGGTTGTAGTAGTAGTAGTAATAAAGGTAGTGGTAGTAGCGGCGGTAGTAGTAGGGGTAGTTGTGGTAGTAGTAGTGGTAGTGGTAGTAGTAGTAGCGGTGGTGGTAGTAGTAGTGGTAGCAGCGGTGGTAGTAGTAGCAGTAGTACTGGTAGTAGTGGTAGTATTTGTGGTGGTGGTCGTGGTAGTAGTTGTAGTAGTATTAGTAGATTAGTAGTAGTAGTACTGGTAGTAGTAGAGTAGTAGTAGTGGTGGTAGTAGTAGTGGTCATAGTAGTAGTAGTAGTAGTAGTAGTAGTAGTAGTAGTAGTAGGGGTAGTATTTGTGGTAGTAGTAGTAGTAGTAGTAGTAGTAGTGTGGGGCAGTGGTGGTCTAGTGGTATAGGGCGCTGGATCACTGGTTGGGGGTTCGAGTCCCACTCTCCATAAGGTTGTCACTGTCCCCCCCAGTGCGGCTAACTGGGTTATCAAAGGCGGGCCATGTCTCTCACTGTCTATGGTGAGAGGCATGTAAAAGAACCATTGTTGACTTTCGTAAAGAGTAGGCTGCAAAGTCGTCAGCACGTTTCTGTCCCTTGCTAAAAGGGTTTTGACAGGAAGGGCATCCGACGTAAAAACCTCTGCCAAATCAAACGTGCGAATCAGATGATTCGCTGTGGCGACTCCCGAGTAAAAGGGAAAAAGCCGAAAGGAAGACAGACAGCAGTAGTAGTAGTAGTAGGGGTAGTATTTGTGGTAGTAGTAGTAGTAGGGGTAGTATTTGTGGTAGTAGTAGTAGTAGTAGTAGTAGAAGTAATAGTAGTAGTGGTAGTATTTGTGGTAGTAGTAGTGGTAGTGGTAGAGGTAGTAGTCGTAGTAGTAGTACAAAGGCATGAAGAAAGCTTTCTCAGGTTCAAGGATGTCTGCAAGTGTGACCTCAAGGCTGGAGGCTTCAACCCCTCTGACCTGGAGTCAGCCGCCTTTGACCACTCCGATTTGGCGGACGATCACCCAAGATGTCATTAGGACAGCAGAGGACAGAAGAGAAACCCGCTGGGGGAAGAAGAGACTCCGCAGTCAGCGGAGACTAGTCCCACCAACACCACATTGCAAGGACATCATGTGCAGCAGCTGCGGCAGGATCTGCAGACCCATATCGGCCTCTACAGCTATGCCCGACGCTGCAGCTCCCTGACCGAAGACCCACAGCACAACCCCCCTAGTAGTACGTAGTATTTGTGGTAGTAGAAGTAGTAGTAGTAGTAGTAGTAGTAGTAGTAGTAGTAGTAGTAGAAGTAATAGCAGGAGCAGTAGTAGTCGTAGTAGAAGTAGTAGTAGCAGCAGCAGCAGTAGTAGAAGTAGTAGCAGGAGCAGTAGTAGTCGTAGTAGTAGTAGTAGTAGTAGTAGTAGTGGTGGTGGTGGTAGTAGTAGTAGCAGTAGTGGGTGGTAGTGATAGTAGTAGTGGTCGTAGTGGTCGTGGTGGTAGTATTGGTAGTATTTGTGGTAGTAATAGTAGTAGTGGTAGTAGTGGTGATGGTGGTAGTATTTGTGGTAGTAATAGTGTTAGTAATAGTAGTAGTAGTAGAAGTAGTGGTAGTAGTGGTGGTGGTGGTAGTAGTAGTAGTAGTAGCAGTAGTGGGTGGTAGTGATAGTAGTAGTGGTCGTGGTGGTAGTATTGGTAGTATTTGTGGTAGTAATAGTAGTAGTAGTAGTGGTAGTAGTAGTAGTAGTAGTGGTGATGGTGGTAGTATTTGTGGTAGTAATAGTGTTAGTAATAGTAGTAGTAGTAGAAGTAGTGGTAGTAGTGGTAGTAGTGGTAGTAGTAGTAGTAGTAGTTGTAGTAGTGGTAGTGATCATAGTAGTGGTAGTATTTGTGATAGTACTAGTGGTAGTAGTAGTAATAGTAGTAGTAGTAGTAGTAGTAGTGGTAGTATTTGTGTTAGTAGTAGTGGTAGTAGTAGTAGTAGTAGTAGTAGTAGTGGTAGTATTCGTGGTAGTAGTAGTGGTGGTAATAGTGGTAGTAGCAGTAGTAGTAGTAGTAGTAGTAGTAGTGGTAGTAGTAGTGGTGGTAATAGCAGTAGTGGTAGTAGTAGTAGTAGTCGTAGTAGTAGTGGTAGTATTTGCGATAGTACTAGTGGTAGTAGTAGTAGTAGTAGTAGTAGTAGTATTTGTGGTAGTAGTAGTGGTGGTAGTAGTAGTAGTAGTAGTGGTAGGATTTGTGGTGGTAGTAGTGGTAGTGGTAGTGGTAGTAGTGGTAGTAGTAGTGGTGGTAGAATCATTGTAGTAGTGGTGGTGGTATTAGGTGGTGAAGTGAGTGGGTGGTAACAGCAGTGGTAGTAGTAGTGGTGGTAGTGTTGTGGTAATGAGTGGTGGTAGCAGTGGTAGTAGTGGTTGTAGTAGTAGTGGTGGTGGTGATTCGTGGTGGTAGTATCAGTGGTAGTAGTGGTGGTGGTATTTGTGGTGGTCGTGCTAATTGGTGGTAGTAGTAGTAGTAGTAGTAGTAGTAGTATTTGTGGTAGTAGTAGTGGTGGTAGTAGTAGTAGTAGTAGTGGTAGTATTTGTGGTAGTAGTAGTAGTAGTAGTAGTAGTAGTAGTAGTAGTAGTAGTAGAATCATTGTAGTAGTAGTGGTAGTATTCGTGGTAGTAGTAGTGGTGGTAATAGCAGTAGTAGTAGTAGTGGTAGTATTTGTGGTAATAGTGGTAGTAGCAGTAGTAGTAGTAGTAGTGGTAGTATTCGTGGTAGTAGTATCAGTAGTAGTAGTGGTAGTATTTGTGGTAGTCGTAGTAGTGGTAGTAGTAGTAGTAGTAGTAGTAGTGGTAGTATTTGTGGTAATAGTGGTAGTAGCAGTAGTAGTAGTAGTAGAAGTAGAAGTAGTAGTGGTAGTATTCGTGGTAGTAGTAGTAGTAGTAGTTGTAGTAGTAGTAGTGGTAGTATTCGTGGTAGTAGTAGTGGTGATAATAGCAGTAGTAGTAGTAGTGGTAGTATTTGTGGTAATAGTTGTAGTAGTAGCAGTAGTAGTAGTAGTAGTAGCAGAAGTAGAAGTAGTAGGTGTAGTAGCAGTAGTAGTAGTAGTGGTAGTATTTGTAGTAGTAGCAGTAGTAGCGGTAGTAGTAGGAGTAGTAGTCGTCTTGGTGGTGGTTTGGAATGGCAGCATTTTCTGAATGCTGTATTTTCTTCAGTATTTCAGTATACATTTCAATACTAATGCATTAACCAAGGTCCTTCTCACTTTATTTATTCTTCCCAACATCATCCATCAACATGAAAGAAAGTGACAACTCAGGCCATAACACATTCTCACACTATTCATAATCCAACATAAATCAAACAGACACACAAAGCAACTGAATTTATTTCTGTTTGAGTATACTCTGTATTTCAAACTCCATCAGCTGTGTTTTTTCACACAGACGTCTCCGTGCTATTCACGGAGAAAACGAAATCTGCCCACACAGAGATTTAACCAGATAAACAGATTATGTGGCTAAAAACACCAGCTGGGAGCTAAATATGGAAGCTCTACGTCTGTGATCTAGAGGCGTACAGACTCGTCATGTGGAACCGGGACTAGACTTCTTCACATGATGAAGTCGTACAGTTGAATTATTTAGCATCCGTGAAACAGCACTGGCAAAGTTAGGCTGGAGAGGAAAGAGGAAATCGTAACCAAAACTTTATTAATCCAGCACCGTGACAGTGGTGCAGTTACATCTGTAGTCAGAGCTCATAAAACTCCTTTAGATATTATTAGCTATATTCCTCATCTCATTCACAGATTTACAACACACACTAACAGGTTATAATACTCACCAGTGTCATATAATTCACAGCATGAGCTGATAATAGACACCACTGGGTTATAATATAAACTAGAGGTGAACTCTTAAAGTGTAAGGTAGCTCATTCAGGCACAAGTGGATTATTATAACTTTCCATTGTTATAATGAAATGTCTCCCCTTTGTGGCCATTAACTGAACAGTATTCTGTATGTAAAGAATAGAGAATTTTTTTTTGACAGGATCCTATACATGGATCACCCTCCAAATTTTAATAGATCCTTTCCAGGCCCAGGCCCTACCCATCCACCAACCTTAATGAAAATCAGACAAGTAGTTTTTTGTATGTCTCACACATTTATTGAACTGCTTAATCCTACTAGGGTCGCAAAGAGGCTGGAGACTCTCTCAAGACAACACTGGAAGTAGGTGGGGAACACCATTAATAACTCGCCAGAACATTGCAGGGCCAACAAATACACAGCCATCCATTTATACTCACATGTCTTTGGACTGGGGGCCGGTGGCGTAGTGGGTGCTGCGCTCATGATCGGGAGGTTGTGAGTTCAAATCCCACTGAGACCCTCACTGTACTAAGACCCTTGAGCAAGGTCTCAACCAAAAGTGTGCCCCTGTTCACCCAGCAGTATAAATGGGTACCAGTAAAAATATACTGGGAAGGTAACCTGCGATGGCCTAGCCTCCCATCCAGGGGGAGTTGGACTCCTGGTCGCTTCACGCTACGGAAACTGGGGATAAGCACCGGCCTGATGAGCCACGAGGCTCGGGTGTAAAAACCAAATAGACTTTACCTACCTTACCTTACCTGTCTTTGGACTGTCAGAGAAAACCAGAGTACCCACAGGAAACCTAGCACCAATCTTGGGGGGGAACGTGCAGACTCTACACAGAAACGCCCTAGCCAAGCCCAGGACTCAAACCCATAACCTGAATGCTGTGAGGTGGACGTGTCAACCACTACACCACATCCACTAGTGTGTTGCCCCTAATTAATCAGAGAAATCTTATTCTTCTTTTTATTATTACTATTATTATTATTATTATTATTATCATTATTATTATTATTATTATTATTATTATTATTATTATTATTATTATTATTATTTTCATTATTATTGTTATCATTATTATTATTATTAGATGCTTTTAAGTTTTTTCAAAGATTAAACAGATAGTGGTTGTTATGGTAACTGTATATATTAACCGGTCTGGCTGCTGTGATATAAATCACAGAATTTAAAGATCATACACAAATTTGCATATGTTCCTAATTTGCATAATTCTGAATATTCATATAGTGTTGTCGGTTTTAATGAGAATAAAGGTGTACAGATGTTACTCGACCGTTTTGTACTACTTAAACATGGCTTAAATAATTCATTAACCAAGAATGATGTTAATAATATAAATCATATTATTCATAATAATAAAGATACAATGTATACATTTTAAATACTTAATAAATGTAAATATAATTTTATTTAAAAACTCATTAAAGTTAAAATGATGAGGAAGATTGCATTGTGTAGAAGTTTAATATCCTGGTTAAAATTATATCTAATTGAATTATATTAAGTATAATTATAAAATCTGGAGATGAAATAATAGCGTAAATTATGTGTTCGTTGTGATTATTATGGCAGGAGAACAAAGAGAGAGAGAGAGAGAGAGAGAGAGAGAGAGAGAGAGAGAGAGAGAGAGAGAGAAAACTCAGAGCAGCCTGTTTCTCATTCCTCCTCCCACCGCACCATCTTGGAATCTTGATCTGAGACTCGTCAGCCCGGCCTGTCGTGGTCCCTCAGGTCAGAACCGGCTGCCCACTCACCTATACTGGACCGGTCTCGCACCAAAGACTCAGCCAATCAAAAAGTCTGAAGGGCTGTGGGTGACATGGACACTTGGGTGATGTGGGGAATGTCTCAGAAGAAAAGAAAACAGACGGACGTGGGAGAAAAGAGAAAGGACCTTTATTTATAATATAAAAAATGCACAGAGAGAGAGAAGAATAAAGAGGGAGGGCGGGGAGCAGCAGACGGATGTGAAACTGGATATTTTTCCTTCAGAAACCCCACTCGCTTTATAAAAATAGGCCGAAGAGTCCAGGAGTGGTGTGACAATGATAAATTCTCCCGTCTATGTAAAAGGGCACAGCTTTCTACACTCAGTGGACTCACAGAGCCCGAGACCGGAAATCAGCCAGCGCAACGCCAATATCATTACATGATAATATCATTAATACACTCACAGTGTGTGTGTGTGTGTGTGTGTGTGTGTGTGTGTGTGTTCAATCATACACACTAGTTTTTACTCATTCACTCATTTGCCTCAATCCTGCTCAGGTCATGGAGAGGCTGGGAGCCTATCTCAGCCAACCATGAACAGCTTGCCAATTCATCACTGGGAACCACACACACACACACACACACACACACACACACACACACACACACACGAGGGTATCGGCAAGAATGAAAGGAAAAGTGTACAAGACAGTGTTGAGGCCAACGATGTTGTATGGTTTAAAAACAGTGGTTAGTTAACAGTGGCTTTTCATGATATACTAATTTTTTGAGATAGGAATTTTGGGTTTTCATGAGCTGTATGCCAAAATCATCAGTATTAAAACAATAAAAGACCTGAAATATTTCAGTTGGTGTGCAATGAATCTAAAATATATGAAAGTTTAATTTTTATCAGTACATTACAGAAAATAATGAACTTCATCACAATATGGTAATTTTTTGAGAAGGACTAGTATATATATATATATATATATATATATATATATATATATATATATATATATTATATATATATATATATATATATATATAGAGAGAGAGAGAGAGAGAGAGAGAGGATTTTCTGAGTAGATCCTTCCGTAGGAGAGTGCTCAATACTTTTTGGTAGAGCAAATAAACAAAAATAAAAGGACAGGACAAAGACTTTCTATTGAAACTCCATTTATCACATAGAAAGTCTTTGTCCTGTCCTTTTATTTTTGTGTATATATATATATATATAAGTATACAATGGTACCTTGACTTACAAAATTAATCTGTTCCGAGGGCGAGCTCGTAAGTCAAAATGTTGGTTAGATCTTCTTCTTTTCCTTTCGGCTGTTCCCTTCAGGGGTCGCCACAGCAAATGATCTGCCTCCATCTCATCCTATCCTCTGCATCTTCTACTCCAACGACCTTCATGTCCGCCTTCACTACATCCATAAATCTTCTCTTTGTTCTTCCTCTCGGCATTCTGCCTGGTAGTTCCAACCTCAGCATCCTACTCCCAATACACTCACTATCCCTCCTCTGTACATGTCCAAACCATCTCAATCTAGCCTCTCTGACTTTGTCTCCAAAACATCTAACATGTGCTGTCCCTCTGATGTACTCATTCCTGATCCTATCCATCCTCATTACTCCCAAAGAGAACCTCAACATTTTCATCTCTGCTACCTCCAGCTCTGCCTCCTATCTTTTCCCCAGGGCCACTGTTTCTAAACCATACAACATCACTGGCCTCAACACCGTCTTGTACACTTTTCCCTTCATTCTTGCCGAAACTCTCCTATCACACATCACACCGGACACTTTTCTCCATCCATTTCAACCTGCCTGCACACGCTTCTTCACCTCTTTTCCACACTCTCCATTGCTCTGGATTGTTGAGCCTAAGTACTTAAAATCTTCCACCTTCTTTATCTCTGCCCCCTGTAACCTCACCGTTCCTCTAGGGTCCTTGTCGTTAACACATGTATTCTGTCTTACTGAGACTAACCCTCATTCCCCTCCTTTCCAGGGAGGTATCTCCACCTCTCTAGATTTTCCTCCACTTGTTCTCTGCTCTCACTACAGATCACGATGTCATCTGCAAACATCATAGTCCATGGAGATTCTTGTCTAACCTCGTCTGTCAGCCTGTCCATCACCATAGCAAACAAGAAGGGGCTGAGAGCTGACCCTTGATGCAGTCCCACCTCCACCTTGAACTCTTCTGTCACACAGACAGCACACCTCACCACTGTCTTACATCTCTCATACATGTCCTGCACCACTCTAACATACTTCTCTGCCACTCCAGACTTCCTCATACAATCCCACAGTTCTTCTCTCTGCACCCTGTCATATGCTTTCTCCAGATCCACAAAGGCACAATGCAGCTCCTTCTGACCTTCTCTGTACTTCTCTATTAACATCCTCAAAGCAAACACTGAATCTGTAGTGCTCTTTCTTGGCATGAAACCAAACTGTTGTTCACAAATGCTGACCTCTGCCCTTAGTCTAGCTTCTACTATTCTTTCCCATAACTTCATTGTATGGCTCATCAACTTTATCCCTCTGTAGTTGCCACAACTCTGTACATCTCCCTTGTTCTTAAAAATGGGCACAAGCATACTTCTCCTCCATTCCTCCGGCATCTGTTCACTTTCCAAGACCTTGTTGAATATTTTTGTCAGAAAATCTACTGCTACCTCCCCTAGACACTTTCATACCTCAACCGGTATGTCATCAGGATCAACTGCCTTTCCACTCTTCATCCTCTTCAATGCGCTCCTCAACGGTCACCCCTTCTACTCCTTTTTTCTCTCTCATTTTCCTCATTCATCAGCTCTTCAAAGTACTCTTTCCATCTTCCCAGCACACTTCTGTCATCAGTCAATACATTTCCCTCTCTGTCCTTTATCACTCTAACTTGATGCATTTCTTTCCCATCTCTATTTCTCTGCTGTGCTAACCTGTATAAATCATTTTCTCCCTCCTTACTGTCCAACCTATCATACAAGTCATCATACGCCCTCTGTTTGGCCTTTGGCACTGCTACCTTTGCCTTACGCTGTGTATCCCTATACTCCTGTTTACTCTCTTTGGTCTTCTCTGTGTCCCACTTCTTCTTAGCTAACCTCTTCTTTTGTACACACTCCTGCACTTCCTCATTCCACCACCAAGTCTCTTTATCTACTTTCTTTCCAGAGGACACACCAAGTACTCTGCTACCGGTCTTCCTGATCACATTGGCTGTGGTTGTCCAGTCATTTGGAAGCACTTCCTGACTACCCAAAGCCTGTTTCAACTCCTCCTTGAAAACAACACGACACTCTTCCTTTTTCAGCTTCCACCACTTTGTCTTCTGCTCTGCCTTTGCCTTTTTCACCTTTCTCACCATCAGCGTCATCCTGCACACCACCATCCTATGTTGTTTGGCAACACTCTCACCCACTACTACTTTGCAGTCACTGACTTCCTTCAAATTACATCATCTACACAAGATGTAGTCTACCTGTGTGCTTTTACCTCCGCTTTCATAAGTCACCCTATGCTCCTGTTTCTTCCTGAAGAAAGGAAAGTATTCACCACAGCCATTTCCATCCTTTTTGCAAAATCGATCAACATCTGTCCTTCTGTGTTCCTGTCCTGGATACCAAACCTGCCCATCACTTCCTCGTCCCCTCTGTTGCCTGCACCAACATGTCCATTGAAGTCTGCCCCAATGACCACTCTTTCACCTCTGGGGGTACTCTGCATCACTTCATCTAACTCACTCCAGAATCTCTCCTTCTCTTCGAGCTCACATCCTGCCTGTGGGGCATAAGCACTAACAACATAGACCATCACGCCTTCAATTTCTAACTTGAGACTCATCACTCTGTCTGACACTCTTTTCACTTCTAGAACATTCCTGACAAACCCCTCCTTCAAGATGACTCCTACTCCATTTCTCTTCCCATCCACACCGTGATAAACAGCTTAAACCCTGCTCCTATGCTTCTAGCCTTGCTACCTTTCCACCTGGTCTCCTGAACACACAGTATGTCCACATTCCTCCTCTGCATCATGTCAGCCAGCTCTCCATCTTTTCCTTGCATAGTTCCAACATTCAAAGTCTCTACTCTCAGTCCTAGGCTCATGCATTTCCTCTTCTCTCTCTGCCTACGGACACGCCTCCCGCCTCTCCTTCTTTGATGTCTTCGACCAACAGTAGTCCAATTTCCATCAGCACCCTGTTGGTTGACAGCACTGATGGCGGTTGTTGTTAACCCGGGGCTCGACCGATCCAGTATGAATTTTGTTTTGATCATTTGCATGAGAAATGTGGCAGAAATTTTACGCCGTATGCCCTTCCTGTCGCAACCCTCTGCATTTATCCGGGCTTGGGACCGGCATGAGGGGGAGAGACACTGGTTAGTGCCCCCACCCACCCCCCACCCATCGGAAATAATAAAAAACCAATTAATCCGTTCCAAGCCACTCCCAAACTCATATAACATGCACAAACATGTACATTTCACCTAATATATTAAAGATAAACATGTGAAAACAATAAATATTTCATAATAATAGTAATACATGTACATGAGCATTTCTAATAATTAATAATAAGTGACAATAAAACAAGAATAAACAATAAGTAAACTAACCCTTCCAATCATCGACTGAGGCGAAGATGTTACATGGGTACGAAGAAAGGTGTCATGTGGGCAGTCATGAGGTGGTGCGTAACAGAGAAGGAGGAAGAGGAGGAGAATTTTGTGTGTGTGTGCACACTACGAATGCCAGCGAGGAAAGACTCATGGTGAGCTCGTCAAGGCCAGTGCTTCTCAAATAGTGGGGCGTGACCCCCCCTTGGGGGGTGTGGTGTGATGCTAGTGGGGGCACGTATGACCCTAAGTGTAATTTCACATCCTCTCCAGTAGGTGGCAGTCGCGGTCTGCCTGTGTTCCCCATGGTGTATGGAAAAGGCACGGAGCACACGATATGAAGTGCAGTAAATACTTCTAGTATTTGTAGTCGCGGCAGTAGGGGGTGTGAAATGTTTTTTTCTTCCGATCGGGGCATCACAGAAAATAATTGAGAAGCACTGCTCAAGGCGTTCCTGGAAACACGTGGAAAAATACGAAGCTAATCAGCCCGGAAAAGCCGAAAAAGGCCGTTTTTTTGTGGGATCGAAGCTCGTATCATGGAAAATTCGTTATAAAAGACACTCGTAACTCAAGCTACCACTGCATTTCTATATTTATATAGAAGCTTTGAGGGTGTGTGCTTGTGTACTCGGTGCTTAACCAGGCGTTTAAGTTTGCACAGAACATGTTTCCTGCTCATTTTTCAAAATCAAGCCACTCTGGTGGTACAGGAACAGGGAACACTGTTTTACAACAAACCAGAGCCTCTGGCATAAAAGTGAAAGAGGATACAATGCAGATGACAGAACAGCGCTAGAAAAAAAAAAGAAAAAAACTGGCTCTGTGTTCAATTTCACACCTGGAGAGAATGAAGAGAGAAAGAAAGAAAGGTGGGAAGAAAGAGAGGAGAGAGGGAGCAAGAACAGAGCATGGGTGAGAGAAGAGAGAGATGGAGCAACGCAGTGAGGGAGAGAGAGAGAGCGGTGTGAGAACACGGGAAGCCATCAGTCTGTCATTATTTATTCAGTGCGGCCCTGACACCGAGTCAGAGTTAATAATCCGCGCAGAGTGACGGTAGCTCCATGCGTCCTGCGCACTGCTGCGCGAGCTCCTCCATCTTCTGCCACTCTCCCAATCAGAGATCAGAGCACCCGGATGACTGTCTGTACAAAAAGTTTTCTCCCTTCCCATTCTCACCTGCCTCGTCTGACGCGCACTTCGCAACCAAGTTTGAAAGAAGTGGCCAGGAGGAAGCCATCGAGTTGACCTGAGGAATGAGAAATAATTTCACAAAAGACACATCGCCCCCTCCTTCTCTCGCTTCCTCTCTCCCTCTTTGTCTCCGTCGCTCTTCCCTCTTTCCTCCATCTTCCTCCATCTTCCGCCTCGAGTGCCAGACTCAGTTCTAACAAACCCGAGGCTCCAGAAGCCACCGACTCAACCAGACTCCCTGAAGAGCACGACAGAGGAGGAGGATGAGAAGTCAAACCAGGCTGTGCTATGAATCATGGAAGAGCTGCAGCATCTAAACACACACACACACACACACACACACACACACACACACACACACACACACACACTGCTCAAAGCAACCAATTAGAGTACAGTGCATGTCGGGTTCATGAGTTTGAATGATTCAGAGTCCAGAGATAACAAGAGACCAAAGAACATGTGAATGTCGAAAGGCAGATACTGATGCCGTGGAGGGCCCAGGATTGCTCCCTGTGGGATGCCAGACTCTGATCTGTGGACAGATTAAAAAAGTGCACCCAAAGTAGCATTCTTTATCGACCAATGCAGCATGTTTATTCTAAGACAAAACAAGGAGGCTAAAGTAATCACCGTTTTATACAGTTTGAGCAAATAAACAATACAGTAACCCTCTATTTTCAGGGCTTGTGTTCTGCCCCCACCAGCAGATCCTGAAAATCTGTGAATTATTGACGTGGTTTTAAAACCCTATGTATGATCTTACATGCGCTAAAATCTGCTTGCTAAACCTATTTTATATCCAGTGTTACTCATTAATACAGTAATAATGCAGTAAATGTGGTAATGATTAATAAAAAAGTTTTAATTTTGTACTGTGATAATATTTATGAATAAAAAAAGCTTCTAATAAGGAGGTAGAGAAGATGCAGAGCGTTTGAGTGACATCATGGGGCTTAAATAATAATTAAAAACACACGAAAAAAAAGTGAATTCACAATTCAAGCGATCATGTTGATGACTTGTGCGCGAGGGAGAAAAAAAAAGGTGTACACATCATCTACATCCAATCAGCAGGAGGGAGAAACAAAAGCTCTCAGCCATTGACTACATTTGAATCACATGCCAGTAATTTCTGGGGCTGCCGCTAATCTGTGAGTATGCAGGGGCCTGACCGCTGAACCACGAATGGGCGGGGGCCTGCTGAATTTGGGAAGAATTAATGACAGCAGGCAGAGTTACACCTCTTATTTATCATTTATATTATAAAGTCCTGGGTTCCATTCCAGGGCTCAGTGAGGGAGGTTCTGTGTAGAGTTTACGTGTTTTATGTGTACTTGTGTAAGTTCCCCTGCTTTCACCCCAAGTTGGCTGAGATGAGCTCCAGGCCTCCCCACAAACCTGCGAGGACTACGTTTGGCAAATGAATGACTGGCTGGATGAATAGTTGCGTTTACTGACGTGGAGCCTCTCTGTTAATTACGTGGAGTGTTCATTATCGCAGCTTTTTTTTTTTTATACCATGAAGGTCATGTGACACATCAATGGACAGTAATAATGCATTGTGTGTGTGTGTGTGTGTGTGTGTGTGTGAGAGACAAATGGAGTGATGGATTGACAGGCAATGTTACCATATCTCCCTCAGCATTCGTGTTGGTGGAGATAAAAAATAATAGTGTAGCGATCGCGAGAAATCAGTGTCGGACTATCGCACTACTGTCCGAGCCTCGGTTATAGAAAATTCATCAACACTTCTCCTGACCAATCAGAGTTTTGAATTTAACAAGGCGTCTGTAGAAATTCTTGAAAGGCTGTGAAAAGATCTTTCTAAGCACAATTTGGTTGCGGAGCTGCGGATGAACAGATGGACCTGCACATTCGAGTGGAGGAAACTTTGTGAATAAAAGATGACGGGATGAATACATCTTTAATGCTCCAGTTCTCCCAACACTTCTGACACAGACAGCAGTCACTCTCACTGCTACGGGCTAACACGCTTTTCTTCTGCATACCGCATACTCATCATCTACACGCCGTACGCCGCATGAGTCATCTGTTCATCGCTCCAGTTTTACATTCACACACAAAGGAAACATTCTCTACCGCGCTGCTGCTTATTTACTGTGGTTGTTGTGTAGTGCAGGCTGAGGATTCAGCTGGAATATTGAGTGTGTGTGTGTGTGTGTGTGTGTGTGTGTGTGTGTGTGTGTGTGATCTCTGCAGAAACTAAAAAAAAACCCTTATCTCAAAGTGTCAAGCAAGAATAACAGTCTTTTTTCTTTTTAAATTAAATTTATTGTTGATTTTTTTTCAATCACTGTGATTCCTCATCATAACATTTCTGTATTTCTATTACAGGATGCAGTTTTCTATCTTTATATTACATTTATATAAACACCGCACGAAGCAAATGAGAGAAAAAAGAGGGGAGCAGAGAAATAGAAAGTATTAGCAGAATATCAGAATATTAACAAAAGAAAGAAAAAAGAAAATGTAGTGAAGGGGGAGAGCAATAGAGAGAAAGAGAGAGCGAGAGAGAGAGAGAGAGAGAGAGAGAGAGAGACTGACTGCATTGTGTAGGGGTTTAATCTTCTTTTCCTTTCGGCTGTTCCCTTTCAGGAATCGCCACAGCGAATCATCTGCCTCCATATTAATGGAAGTCATATTAATGATTGGCACGTTTGATTCGGTTCATAGGTTTTTAGGTCGGCTGCGCTTCCTGACACCACACACACACACACACACACACACACGGCTCTGCAGCTCCTCTTTATGAAAGTCAGCGATGGTTCTTTTACATGAACCTCTCACCACAGACAGTGAGAGACATGGCCGACCTCTGATAACCCAGTTAGCTGCACTGGGGGGACAGTGACAACCTTGTGAGGGGTGGGGCTCGAACCTCCAACCTTAGGATCAGCGATCAAATGCCCTACACTACCAGGCCACCACTGCCCCCTATTGTGTAGGAGTTTAATATTCGGGTTAAAATCATGTGTAATGGAATTATATTATGTATAATTAGAAAATTAATCTGATGATGGAATGATGGCATAGATGATGTGCTGTTTGTAATTATTATAGTGAGTGAGTGAGAGGGGGACTGAGAGAGAGAGAGAGCGAGAGAGAAAGAGAAGGGGGTGACTGAGAGAGAGGGGGAATGAGAGAGAGAGAGAGAGAGAGAGAGAGAGAGAGAGAGAAGGGGGAATGGGAGAGAGAAAGGGAACTGAGAAAGAGAGGGGGTGACAGAGAGGGGGACTGAGAGAGAGACAGAGAGGGGGTGACTGAGAGAGAGAGGGGGACTGAGAGAGAGAGGGAGAAAAGGGGGTGACTGAGAGAGAAGGGGGACTGAGAGAGAGAGAGAGAGCACGAGAGAGGAGGGGACTGAGAGAGAGAGGGAGAAAAGGGGGTGACAGAGAGAGAAGAGGGGACTGAGAGAGAGAGAGCACGAGAGAGAGAGAGAGAGAGAGAAGGGGGTGATTGAGAGAGAGAAGGGGGAATGGGAGAGAGAAAGGGAACTGAGAAAGAGAGGGGGTGACAGAGAGAGAGCGGCTGAGGGAGAGAGGGAGGACTGAGAGAGAGAGAGTGAGAAAAGGGGGTGACTGAGAGAGAAGGGGGACTGAGAGAGAGAGAGAGAGAGAGAGAGAGAGAGAGAGAGAGAGAGGAGGGTGACAGAGAGAAGGGGACTGAGAGAGAGAGAGAGAGAGAGAGAGAGAGAGAGAGAGAGGAGGGGTGACAGAGAGAAGGGGGACTGAGAGAGAGAGAGAGAGAGAGAGGAGGGGTGACAGAGAGAAGGGGGTGACAGAGAGAGGGGGCTGAGAGAGAGAGGGAGAAAAGGGGTGACAGAGAGAGAACAGGGGACTGAGAGAGAGAGAGCACGAGAGAGAGAGAGAGAGAGAGAGAGAGAGAGAGAGAGAGAGAGAGATTGAAGGTAGAGTAGGAGATTTGCAGATTTAATGTTTAATTAAAACAAAGCAGACTCGATGTCTCACCTCCAGTTTAAAAAAGATTCAGAAACTCATTAATTCATTTTCGGAACCGCTTAATCCTAATTAGAGCCAAGGGGAGGCTGGCACCCAGCTCAGGGTACACCCTGGCCAACTCAGCAGGCCATTGCAGGGCCAACACTTTACACAACCATTCAGACTCACACTCAGACCTCGAGGCGGTTTGGAACAGCCGGTTCGCCCAGAAACCGGAGAACCCGGAGGAAACCCACAGAAGCACGCAGAGAACATGAAAACTCCACACAGAAACACCAGAGCTGGGAATCGAACCCAGGACCTGCATGCTGTGAGATTTACTACTCAGTAAATCACAACGACACAAATCCTGTATATACAGTATCATCATCATCTCTCTTCTTTCCCTTTCTCAGGGGTCACCACAGCCAATCATCTGATTCGCACATTTGATTTGTTATATAACATGTAAATCATATATCACAATAATATTTATTCTGTGATGTTTTCTCTAATGTCTCAGTTTAATGAACTATTCTAAAATAACTGAAAAAAACTCAAAAACAAATTTTGAATTAATTCACGAAAACAGAGACAAAAAAAATCTGTTTCCGACCGGAACTTAATCAGCGGTGCACCGTGTTTCACTAATATTGGTCCGCTTTTTTTCTATCAGTAGCTAGCAAACATAATTATCACAAAATTCCCGAGCATTTGTTTTATAAATTCGCGAAATAAAAACGATGAAACGCACTTACTCTAAACTTCCAGTGTGGATTGTCGAAGATCACCATGAGGTCAGCTACTAAATTAAAATGTATTGATGTGTTCCTGAATAAAAAACCTAGCTTCGAGCGTGCCAAAGAGTGTGACGGAATCCCAAATCGGTGCTCGCTGCCTGTTTAAGTGCCCTATATAGGTAGAAACATCACATCAGACTTACCCTAAATAGTGCACTGTCTATCTGGTAGGACCAAATTGGACTTTGAATTATGCTATCAATAAATTAATGATGAAATTTTGTTGTAATGCTCCATTTTAAAGTTATTAGTTCACTGTATGTAAATATATAGCTAGTCACAGTCTATATGTTTATTTTTATTATAGCTTTTATTGCTGCCTTTTTTTAGAAAATTATGTACAGTATTATAATATTATTGTAAAATATATAACAGCATGTAAGGTTCAATATGCATTATAAATAGATTCTAAATATAAATAATATATAAGGTAAATCTAACAAATAAAAATGAGTTTTGTGTTGTTTATGTTTTTAATAATTATATATTTTTTTTATTTGATAATAAAATATTTCAGGAAGGGGATAAAAAATGTTTTTCAATTTATGCATCCTTTCTTTCTTTTTTCTTTTTGCTCATCTCTGCAATCTGTTAATTTTTTTATGTTTTTTTAAAGAATACATGAATGAAGTGTGATGGTAGACAGTAATAATAAAAACAAACACATTTACAGAGCTGTGCTATGACTAAACCATATAGGTTGTACAACACATCTACCGTGCTATCGCCTCTCGTCACATCCCAATGAAGGACATAAAGATGGTCCACTTGGACTCTCACCCTGATCTGCTCATCCCTGTCAGCATGGCCGCACACACCGTGTTTGATAAAGAGACTCTGTTCAGGTGTGAAGCTGTGCTTATCTCATTTCATATGTGTGTTTGTATCTGTTTGACCTGTGTGTGTGTGTGTGTGTGTGTGTGTGTGTGTGTGTGTGTATATATATATATATATATATATATCCATCCTAGTGAGTTGAGCATCGAGAATTGGATCATGCCCATGGTGTATGCCGGACATGTGTCTTATGTCGCCTGGCTTCATCCATACTGGGCTCAGCAGATCCGAGAAGGCGAGCATAAGATGTATGTGGGGAGAGACACGTCCACGAACACCATCAGGTGATGTAACACAACTGAACCAGGAACAGGAGTGTTTATACATGCAGCAGACAGCAGGTTTTACTGTTGATCTGAGTCGTTCAGATTTGTTCGGTTTGCCTAAATGTGCAGGCTGAGTGACGGCGGCTTGAGTCGTGCAAAGTCTCTCATTAATCATTAATATTATTTGTGTACGGGCTTCTTTTATGTACTTACACTGACAGGGGTGAGGGATATCTCTGATTCCATGGCTGATTGAGCTGTAAATGATTCACTGACTCATCTGATGCTGAGAATTGAATTTTTATTTATTTACAGTGGTACCTTGACTTACAAGTGTCTTCTATAACGAATTTTACATGATATGCGCTTCACTCCTCCCAAAAATCCGCTCCATCCAACTAGCAAATTTTGATTTACGAGCTCTGCTGTGGAAATGGCTTTTCCGGGTCGATTAACCTCGTATTCTTCCGTGTATATTCCTCCGCGCTCCAAGAGCGCCTTGTGCAGTGCTTATCAATTATTTTTTGTGTCGCCTCCTATAGGAAGAAAAAAAACATTTCACGGCCCCCCTGACAATTGTTCCCATAGAATAGAAAACAATTAATCCATTCCAACCCCCTCACAAACTCATATAACCTGACACAAACACGTATATTTTACCTAATATATTTAGCCCTTGACTATTCGCAGTTTTGCACTCACGGTTTGAGTACAGACGCTCCCCGACTTGCGTTCATCCGTTTTATGTTTTTCAATTTTACGGGTTTTTTTTTTTCCTTCAAAAAAAAGTCAAATTTTGAGGTTAGGCGTACCTACGTAGTACGCTGACGTAATGGCGCTGCGTCCATTGTTTACAAATGACTGAACGTGCCCCTCCTTCCCAGTTCAGTTTTTTTTATATCTACTTCTTTTCCTTTCGGCTGTTCCCTTCAGGGGTCGCCACAGCAAATCATCCGCCTCCATCTCACCCTGTCCTCTGCATCTTCTTCTCTTACTCTTACTTGTGTAGTTTATATACATATATATATATATATATACACACACACACACACACACACACACACACACACACACACACATCAGTTATATAGCGTGTTACCCTTGTGTTAAGACATCGTCTCTGTGATCTTTGTGTTTACACTGTTTTGCGGACTTTTGTAACCCTAAGCAAATATGGTTGGTGATTCACATCAGTGCAGGCTGTGTTCTAAACGAGTTTAACCGCACCCTTGCACACTTGAAAAATCAAAAGTTCATATAATCCACAGCAAGTACACTACTTTCTCAAGTACACTACTTTCGGTATTGAGCGCCTCATATATTGTAAGCGTTTATTGGCTGTTTTAAGCTTCAAGTAAAGTGACTCGGTATAAATAAGTGACTAATATTAAATTAATTATTTGATATATTTGATATTATGCTACAATGTTATGTTTATAATAATTGATTTAGGGGTGTTTTATGAGATACGGTAATGGTATTTATGTATGTATAGTACAGTATGAGCGTCATACGTCACTGTAACAACTTGTGTTCACTTTCAACTTACATTCGGCCGTCCGGAACTAATTAAAAACGTAAGTCGGGGAGCGTCTGTATTCGCGGACTGCCAAGCAACTGACATGTCACTCAAATTCAGCCAATGGCTGTCTTCCTTCCTGCTGATTGGTTGAGATGATGTAATGCCCCTTTTTCCTCATTCGCGCACGAGTTATCAATGAGCCTCTTTTTTAGTGTGCTTTAAGTACCAGTTAAGCTCTATGATGCCACTCAAACACTGTGTGTCTTCTCTGGCTAAGCAATAGAAAGCGCTGGAAATAAGACTTTCTCCTGAAGAAACGACAGTTTCCTCTGAACTGTTGTATTAAAGTATTTTTCAATTATTATTCCACTACAGTATCTAAGTTAATGTTTAGAATGTTTGCGCGTGAGATTTAATGTTCTGTAGCATGTTTAACAAACAATACCAAAAGGATAAACTTTATTACGCGTCATGTTCTTTTGCACAACTGCCAGCTACTGTAGAATATGCACACTTACTCTTTCCTCGCTGGCATTCGTAGTGTGCACATGCACCAACTTCTCTTCCTCCTCCCCCTGTTACACATCACCTCATACCTGCCCACATGACATCTTCATGCAGTCCAGTACAGTATCTAAGTTAATGTTTAGAATGTTTGTGCATGAGATTTTATGTTCTGTATCATGTTTAACAAACGATACCAAAAGGATAAACTTTATTATCCGTCATGTCATTTTGCATTGAACGTGAGGTCTCCAAGATGGCGCTGCCTAGAGGGCAACGTCGCGGAGTTCTCGGAGTCAAATTGTTTCTTTGTTCATTTTAATGTGTTTGTTTGTTCATATTTTGCACCATGCTCGTCTATGACCAGTCAACCCTACCACAGCTATGAGATCGGAGTCTTCAGGCGTGCATAACTAAACATGCTAAACTCCTATTCTGAGCTAATATGCTATGGTAGCTCAATGCTAGTTGCACCCCAGCTAACAATAAGCCCAGGCGGAGTTCTCAGAGTCTCTGGCACTTGGATAGCACTTGCAGTCATACTGCTTGAAAATGTTCAGTCCCTGCGAAACAAGATGGATGAGCTTCATGCTCGGATTGCAGCGCAGAGGGATTTACAGGACTGCTCCATGCTATGTTTCTGTAAAACATGGCTCAAGGAGAGTACACCCGACGAGGCGACGGCACCATTCGGCTACACGGCCTTTCATCCCCTGCGATCCCAAGTGTCGGAGTCGTCGTTCGGCCCCTCCCCGCCTGGGCTTATTGTTAGCCAGGGTGCGGCTAGCATTGAGCTACCATAGCATATTAGCTCAGGAGTTGAGAGTGCTTATTTATACACGCCCGAAGACTCTGATCTCATGGGCGACCGGTCATAGATGAGTATAGTGCAAAACATGAACAAACAAAGCAACAAATAAAACAAAGTAAAACGAACAAAGAAAAAAAACAAGAGAAAAAAATAAAGAACAAAAAAAAGTTTGACTCTGAGAATTCCATGACCTCACGTTCAATGCAAAATGACATGATGGATAATAAAGTTTATCCTTTTGGTATCGTTTGTTAAACATGCTACAGAACATAAAATCTCTCGCACAAACATTCTAAACATTAACTTAGATACTGTACTGGACTGCACGAAGATGTCATGTGGGCAGGTATGAGGTGATGTGTAACAGGGGGAGGAGGAAGAGAAGCATGTGCACACTACGAATGCCAGCGAGGAAAGAGTAAGTGTGCATATTCTACAGTAGCTGGCAGTTGTGCCACCTTCTGTACAGGATGTGCAATTACACTTAATTGTAGTACTCTTCTTCTTCTTCTTCTTTTCCTTTCGGCTCTTCCCTTCAGGGGTCGCCACAGCAAACCATCCGCCTCCATCTTACTCTGTCCTCTGCATCTTATTCTGTTACTCCAATGACCTTCATGTCTTCCTTCACCACATCCATAAATCTCTTCTTTGGTCTTCCTCTAGGCCTTCTGCCTGCTAATTCCAACCTCAGCATCCTACTGCCAATATACTCACTATCCCTCCTCTGTACATGTCTAAACCATCTCAATCTAGCCTCTCTGACTTTGTCTACAAAACATCTTACATGGGCTGGCCCTCTGATGTCATTTCTGATCCTATCCATCCTTGTTATTCCCAGAGAGAGCCTCAGCATTTTCATCTCTGCTACCTCCAGCTCTGCCTCCTGCCTTTTCCTCAGCGCCAGTGTTTCTAAACCATACAACATCACTGGCCTCACCACCGTCTTGTACACTTTTCCTTTCATTCTTGCCGATACCCTCCTATCACACCGGACACTTTTCTCCAACCATTCCAGCCTGCCTGCACATGCTTCTTCACCTCTTTTCCACACTCTCCATTGCTCTGGATTGTTGAGCCTATGTCCTTAAAATCCTCCACCTTCGTTATCTCTGCTCCCTGTAACATCGCCGTTCCTCCTGGGTCCTTCTCATTCACACACATTTATTCTGATTTTCTGAGGCTAACCTTCATTCCTCTCCTTTCCAGGGCATACCTCCACCTCTCTAGATTTTCCTGCACTTGTTCTCTGCTCTCACTACAGATCACAATGTCATCTGCAAACATCATAGTCCATGGAGATTCTTGTCTCACCTCGTCTGTCAGCCTGTCCATCACCATCGCAAACAAGAATGGGCTCATAGCTGGTCCTTGATGCAGTCCCACCTCCACCTTGAAGATAAGATACAGCTTTATTAATCTCACAATGGAGAAATTCACTGTTACAGGCTCTTGAGGTACCATCAGTAGGGGGTGCAAAAATAGATACATATACAATACAATAATACATATACATACATACATACATACATACACACATACATATATATTATATAAGTAAATAAATAAACAGATACATAAATAGTATAAAGTAATATACAATAAAAAAAGAAAAATAAGGGAACAACTTTGTAGACTGGCCTATATTCAAGTGTACATGTATCTGAGGGCAGAGTAGATGGGTTGATATGGTTCACAGTCAGTGGGGTAGATGTGGTTGATTAAAGTGCGCGGGGTTTTTATTGCACATAAGCGGTATTTTCACAGACAGTTACAAAGTGGCGTTGTACAGTCTGACAGCAGTGGGAATGAACGACCTGCGGTAGCGCTCCTTCCTGCACTGAGGATATCTCAGTCGTCCACTGAGGGAGCTACTCAGCTTCTCTACAGTCTGGTACAGTGGGTGAGAGCTGTTGACCATGATGGATGTGAGCTTTGCTACCATCCTCCTCTCACTCACCTCCTCCACAGAGTCCAGTGGACAGCCTAGGACAGAGCTGGCCCTCCTGACCAGCTTGTTCAGTCTCTTTCTGTCCCGCTCTGTGCTGCCCGGGGCCCAGCAGATGGCAGCGTAGAGGATTGCAGAGGCTACCACAGAGTCATAAGAAGTCCTGAGTAAAGGTCTGCATACTCCGAAGGACCTAAGTCTCCTCAGAAGGTGGAGGCGACTCTGGCCCTTCTTGTACAGGGCGTTGGTGTTGTGGGACCAGTCCAGTTTATTGTTAAGGTGAACGCCCAGGTACTTGAAACTGTATTGAATTCGTAGGTCACGCCGACTGCACACCTCACCACTGTCTTACATCTCTCATACATGTCCTGCACCACTCTGACATACTTCTTTGCCACTCCAGACTTCCTCATGCAATACCACAGTTCTTCTCTTGGGACCCTGTCATATGCTTTTTCCAGATCCACAAAGGCACAATGCAGTTCCCTCTGACCTTCTCTGTACTTCTCTATTAACATCCTCAAAGCAAACATTGCATCTGTGGTGCTCTTTCTTGGCATGAAACCAAACTGTTGTTCACAAATGCTGACCTCTGCCCTTAGTCTAGCTTCCACTATTCTTTCCCATAACTTCATTGTATGGCTCATCAACTTTATCCCTCTGTAGTTGCCGCAACTCTGCACGTCTCCCTTGTTCTTAAAAATGGGCACCAGCACACTTCTCCTCCATTCCTCCGGCATCCTCTCACTCTCTAAGACCTTGTTGAATGTTCTTGTCAGAAAATCTACTGCTACCTCTCCTAGACACTTCCATACCTCCACAGGTATATCATCAGGACCAACTGCCTTTCCACTCTTGATCCTCTTCAGTGCCGTCCTCACTTCACCCTAATCTTTGCTACTTCCTGCTCCTCAATGGTCACCTCTTCTACTCTTTTTTTTCTCTTCTCATTTTCCTCATTCATCAGCTCTTCAAAGTACTCTTTCCATCTTCCCAGCACACTTCTGTCATCAGTCAATACATTTCCCTCTCTGTCCTTTATCAATCTAACTTGCTGCATGTCCTTCCCATCTCTATTTCTCTGCTGTGCCAACCTGGATAGATCATTTTCTCCCTCCTTACTGTCCAACCTATCATACAAGTCATCATACGCCCTCTGTTTGGCCTTAGCCACGGATACTTTCGCCTTACGCTGTGTCTCCTTGTACTCCTGTTTACTCTCTTCAGTCCTCTCAATGTCCTACTTCTTCTGAGCTAACCTCTTCCTTTGTACACACTCCTGCTCTTCCTCATTCCACAACCAAGTCTCCTTATCTACTTTCCTTCCAGAGGACACACCAAGTACTCTCCTACCTGTCTCCCTGATCACATTTGCTGTGGTTGTCCAGTCATCTATAAGCATTTCCTGACCACCCAAAGCCTGTCTCAACTCCTCCTTGAAGACAACACGACCCTCTTCCTTTTTCAACTTTCACCACTTTGTTTTCTGCTTTGCCTTTGCCTTCTTCACCTTCCTCACCATTAGCATCATCCTGCACACCACCATCCGATGCTGTTTGGCAACACTCTCACCCACTACTACTTTGAAGTCACTGTCTTCCTTCAAATAACATCGCCTACACAAGATGTAGTCTACCTGTGTGCTCCCACCTCCGCTTTTATAAGTCACCCTATGCTCATGTTTCTTCTTGAAAAAAGTATTTACCACAGCCATTTCTATCCTTTTTCCAAAATCTAGCAACATCTGTCCTTCTGTGTTCTTGTCCTGGATTCTTCTCCTCCTCCTCCTCTGTTACGCACCACCTCATGCCTGCCCACATGACATCTCCGCGCTCACATGACAGCTTCGCCACAGTCGATGATCAGAAGGGTGAGTTAACTTATTTATTCCCGTTTTATTATTTATTATTAATGTTAATGTACATGTATTATTATTATTATGAACTATTTATTGTTTTTACATGTTTATCTTTAATATATTCTGTGAAATACACATCTTTGGTGCAGGTTATATGAGTTTGGGAGGGGGTTGAAACGGAATAATTGTTTCATCTCACGAACTTTTCGGCTTACGAGCTCACCCTCAGAACGGATTAAATTCGTAAATCAAGGTACCACTGTATTAAACTTCGTAGATTATGAGCCCAGACATGTTTCTAATCAGTTTGTTTGCATACATCTTGTCGGCGTAAATTGTTGGATCGTTTTCTTTAATCTTATTTAAATCCCAAACAGAATACCATATTTTATCTTTTGGTGTCCAGTGTCTTTATATATCAAGTTAAAGGAAAGTACAGAAGGTGATGGATTGCGTCTCACTGGGAGGTGTGTAGGCTTTATATAAGACATTCCGTGTGGGGTACCGATCCTGATACCTCACACTGACCCAGTGTTCATTCTGATGTGAGCTGGAGTAATGACAGGAGCTTTCGGTGCGACTCTTTACTGAGTTTTTCCACTTCAGAGTCTCCAGCACCGAGGATTACTTCCTGAGCGACGCTCTTTATGTTCCTGCTGAGCAACTCGAAGATGGGAAACCGTTCCACCTGAGTGTCATCCGCGTGAATCCAGAGCACGAGCACGAGACCCACCAGGATAACGACCAGCTGAACGCTGCAAAAACATCCAAACCGGATCATCAGCAGGGCAGCAGTGGCGTCTCTCGGCCAGCAGATGGAGGCAGCAACACGCCGGGGACGGAGGAAGTGAACACTTCGGTCGTAGGCAGCCTACTGAGTGTGCTCAACCCGGATGATCCCTACATCCTCGATATCGACCTGGATTTCTTCTCATGTAAAAATCCCTTCAGGGAAATGTACACAAAGGTACCGGATCAGAACATCTGCTGTTCTGTGCTCCTCTCCCCGCCCACAGTGCGTCTCCAGTGACGCATCATCTCGAAATGTCAGTCATTGATTAGCAGTGAATATTTCTCACCAACATTTTAACTACAAAAAGGAGAAAAAAAATCCAACGCAAATAAATAAACAAATGTCATGAAAATTCATAGTTTTATTTATTTAGTAAAAGAGTGTTAATAATTGAAATGATAATCAGAATAGAAATGTACAATAAAATCAATAAAAAGAAGAAATATAAAAAATATTTTTTATGGTGTAAAATATTGTAAATTTAAAGGTATTTTTATTGAATCAGAAATAAAATATAACTGAATATTGAAAATAAAAATACTTAATTTATTATTTACATGATTTAAAAAAAAATCTAGATCTGAGAATAGAAATGAACATTTGATTAAAAAATAAATATTAAGAAAAAACACTTCAGAGTAATTGACATTTTAATTTAAAAAAAGCATAAAATACGACTCAAATTGTACTTGTTGATGAATTGGTACAAAAACAGAAAAAAGTTAAAGAATTTTTCAACTTTAAAAATGTTGAGGTTTAATTTTAAGTGAAATGAAATCGGGTCGATAAAAAGCGATTGAAGTTCCGACACCAGGCAGCAGATGGCGCTGATTATTCATACCTCCATCAGCCTTGGGTTTGTTCTTAGGTTCACCTTCCACAAAAATCATTGAATTCTCTACAGTCTCTTCCTCCGACTTCTGTTACATTCATTATATAATATAAATAAAAAATAACTATTATTAATATTATTCTTATTAGCAGTAGTAGTCGTACTATCATCACTGTTGCTGTTATATTATTATTGTTGTTGTTGTTATTATTGTTGTTATTATTATGGCGCTTGAACAGACTGGATCTCAGGCGAAGTTTATGTGACGAGTGACGAGAATCATTTAGAGAGACGATGCAGGATTTAGCGGCGCTATGCTAATTGGAAGTGTAGGAAATGCACCGAGTCGAGAGACCCGCTCAGACGGGTTCAGGGTCGTTATGCAGATTAATATCAGGATTTATTTATTTATGTATTCATTGAGAAGCGGATTTTATGTGCAGCGGTGCAGTGCGTCAGGATCAGGGATCAAGCTCATGGCAAAATGATTCAGTGAGATCCAGGGCCCAGACAGTCGGGTTCTGTTTTATATACGCTACTGTACTGTACAGAAATACTGACGAGCAAACATCCCTTATATTTATATAAAATTTAATGAATCATTTTCTCCAGTGATTCTACAGGATGACCCTAAATATCCCGCCCACATTTTAAATGTAAAATGAGAAACGGTAGCTGAGGTCTGTTGATGGTCCGAATCCAATTTGTACACCTCAGTGTGTGATTTCAGTAAGACGCTCCACGGGACACACAGCTGGAAGATCATCGGAAGTTCTGAGGGAAATGGTTCCGGATCGGGTGATCTGGTTGTGTGGTGATGTTGGGTGGCTGCCCTGTTCCCCTGACCCCACCCCTTGACATTTTTTTTTTCTGAAATGCTACTTTAAATCGCGAGTGTAGTCTCATCTACCCCAAACTATCGAAGCTCTAAAGGTTCCGATTCAGTAGGAGGTCGCCACTGTTCCACCCGATTTGACCTGTCGGGCCACGGCAGCCTTCAGAAATCACTCCGAGAGCGTCGAGTCCACACCGAGCACCATGTGGAGGATCGTCTTTAAATCGCGATGAATAAAAACTACTAAGTGGAAATGAGCCGCGTGACCCACAGGTTCCTCAAAATGGTTCCTGAAGCCAAAATAAATGATTAAACAAACCTGATATCGAATCCGTTAGATTTGAGGTTTTCAGTTCCGCGGATGTTTGTAGGATTTTTTAATGTATTGTTGAATTTTCTAATATTAAATGATTAAATTATTAACAACTAATTACTTTAAAACATTAACTTTTAATGCAAATAATCATCAGAACACTGATTTCGCGTATTTTGGCATGTACCCACCGTGTGTTTATGGTTGTGTGTGTGTCTATGGGTGTGTGTTTGTGTGTGTATGTGTTTATGGTTGTGTGTGTGTGTGTGTGTGTGTGTTTATGGTTTTGTGTGTGTGTGTGTGTGTGCACGTGTGTGTGTTTGTGTGTGCACGTGTGTGTGTTTGTGTGTGCAGGTGTGTGTGTTTGTGTGTGTGTGTGTTTATGGTTGTGTGTGTGTGTGTTTATGGTTGTGTGTGTGTGCGTGTGTGTGTGTGTGTGTGTGTGTTTGTGGTTGTGTGTGTTTATGGTTGTGGTTGTGTGTGTGTGTGTGCATGCATGTGTGTGTGTTTGTGTGTGTGTTTATGGTTGTGGTTGTGTGTGTGTTTATGGGTGTGTGTGTGCATGTGTGTGTGTTTGTGTGTTTGTTTATGGTTGTGTGTGTGTGTGTGTGTGTGTGTGTGTGTGTGTGTGTGTGTGTGTGTGTATTCACAACATACTGAAGAATGTTTTGTTATTGTCTGCAGGAGGAGCTCTCCATCCTGCAGGAACTGTACGGTTTTGAAAAGCCACGCGAGGACGCGGACGAGGTAATGGAGGCTTTTAATCAAATTAGCACCAACAACCAGAGAGAAAACAAACCGTCCAAGATACTTTCTTTTTTAATCAAATATACTCACCTTCAGTTCTCCTTGTGGGGGCATGGAGTGTCACCCCCCTCCCCCTAGCTATCTGTCTGTCTGTCTGTCTGTCTGTCTGTCTATCTATAAAATCTCGCACACACAGTATTGTGTATTTCATAATAATTATTACTTCATCCGTTTACAGTGAGCACTTTGTATACTTTTTTTTGTATATGGTCATGATGTATCCTGTGAATACTGGGAACGAGGCAGGAACACACCGTTAGTGGCGTGGTCAGGTGTCCTGTGTGTACTTGTTGAACGTTTCCTGTAAGCTGAAGCCTGAGTAGTGTACACTATGTAAACCCCAAACTGACTTTAATCTTCGATGATCTAAAAATGATAAAACAGCTAGTTTTCTTCCTTCATTTATTTTTAACACAAAGTTAAATTAATAACTTGTATTATGGTCATAAACTATTTTTAAAAATAAAATGTAATAAAAGATTTGACAGAGTCAAATTAAAATATGAATAAATTTTTTTGTTTATTGTTAACCATCAGTTTCAAACGTGTTGCTCTGGTGGACAAACTACACAACTACAGTTCTCATCCAGCTTCCATCTTTGTGTTTGATAAATTAGTTTTATTTAATTTTTTTTTTCCCCGATACTGATTTTATCGATGATTACATTGTCGTGCTGATATATTGGTCCAACTCTCGGGTAAAGTTCCTGTTGCTTGTTGATGAACATCTGCAGGAGATGCTGTGTGAGTGCGTGGAGAAACGAACGAGGCAGCTGGAGGATCTGGAGGTGGTGTTTGCTGACCTGCTGGAGGATGACAGTGAACTTACAGTGGAGCGATTAGCGGATAAGCCTGGGTACACACACACACACACACACACACACGCGCACACACACACACAAACACACACTGGATTCGATATTGCCGATATCGGCTTCACACACACGACTGATTTGAGTTATTGTGGGGTGTGTGTGTGTGTGTGTGTGTGTGTGTGTGTGTGTGTGTGTGTGTGTGTGTGTGTGTGTGTGTGTGTGTGAGGTTTGCAATAATGCTGATTTGTGTTCGCAGGATGAAATCTCTGACTAAACTCGTCTGTAGCCTGAAGAGTCGTAACGAATCCCCAGACTATGAGATGGTAAAACATATATTTTTATTTATTTATATTCAGTCTTTCCAGTTAGTGTTGTCTTTGAGTTAAAACTCTGTCCCCAAATGGTGCAACAAACAGTTGTTTGAATCCCAGCGATGCCAATGAGCAAAATTGTTCATGCTCCTTGTGTGGGAGGGGCATATGCACTATATCCTGTCAATCAAAGCGTCACTGGCAAATCAAGACAGTGCACGAGCTTGTGTATGCAGAACAGGGTGGACAACACCTCTTGGAGTAGGCTGGGTTGGCCCCGCCCTCTCACCCTCTTGCTCAGTATCTGTCATGTGAATGTGGAAGGGGTTTCTGGTGGGCGGGGAATCACAAGTTTTTATTGACGTGGATGTGACACACACTTCCAAGAAGAGTAAGAGCTGAGGCATTCAGTAAAGCCTTGATTATCTCTGTACTCTGTTTCCTTTCCTTAATCTGTTTGTACCCTGTGTGTGTGTGTGTGTGTGTGTGTGTGTGTGTGTGTGTGTGT
Organism: Plotosus lineatus; assembly: GCA_024760905.1. Taxonomy (NCBI): domain Eukaryota; kingdom Metazoa; phylum Chordata; class Actinopteri; order Siluriformes; family Plotosidae; genus Plotosus; species Plotosus lineatus. The sequence continues at coordinate 44,055,960 of CM045743.1, read as the reverse complement.
ACACGCGTGTGTGTGTGTGTGTGTGTGTGTGTGTGTGTGTGTGTGCGCGTGTGCATGGGCGTGTGCATGCATTCGTGTGTGTGTGTGTGTGTGTGTGTTTAGGTCCATCAGGCTGGTCTGACCTGTGATTACTCAGAGCTTCCTCACCACATCAGTAGCGAAGTAGAGATTCAGCAGCTGATGCTCGCGGTGCGCTCGGTCCTGAAGCCCCTCCCCAAACCCACCCTCATCACAGTCTCCAGGTTCAAATCTCACAGCAACCCATCTCACCTTTCATTCAACTGCTCACATGTACAGAAGTATGTGCACCCCTCTGGGATTTGATAAGAATCAGATTTTGTATCTGGGAGACATGGTGTCTTAGCAGTTAGCACGTCCACTTCACAGCAAGAAGGTCCTGGGTTCGTGTCCCGGGCTCAGTGAGGGTGTTCCTCTGTGGAGTTTGCATGTTCTCCTGTGCTTTCAGGGTTTCCTACCACAGTCCAAAGACATGCACATTAGGCTAATTGGCTGTTCCAAATTGCCCCTATGTGTGAGTGTCAATGGATGTGTATTGGCCCTGCAATAGTCTGGTGCACTTTTTAGGGTGCACTCCACCTTCACGCAGTGTGGGCTTAAATAGGCTGCAGCTTCCCCAGGACTCCAATAGGATTAAGATGTTTGGCAAGAGAGTGAGGCGGAAAGACAGTGTACATATTCATTCTGATCATTTAATTAATTCCAAATTATTAATTACAGCAGATTTATTTTTCCAAACCAGTTAATTCCGGCCTCTCAAATATACACAGTGACACACCTTCACACCTTAGGCCACACCTCCTACCTGTATCCTCCCACCACATCTCCTACCTGTATCCTCCCACTACACCTCCTTCCTGTATCCTCTCACCACGCCTCCTACCTGTACTCTCCGACGACGCGTCCCACCTGTATCCTTCCGCCACACCTCATACTTGTATTCTCCTGCCACACCTCCGTCCTGTATCCTCCCACCACGCCTCCTACCTGTACTCTCCTACCACACGTCCTACGAGAGTACAGGTAGGACGCCTCCTACCTGTATTCTCCTACCACGCGTCCTACCTGTATTCTCCTGCCACACCTCCTTCCTGTATCCTCCCACCACGCCTCCTACCTTTACTCTCCTACCACACCTCCTACCTTTACTCTCCTGCCACGCCTCCTTCCTGTATTCTCCTGCCACGCCTCCTTCCTGTATCCTCCCACCACACCTCTTTCCTGTATCCTCCCACCACGCCTACCTACCTGTATCCTCCGACCACACCTCCTACCTGTATCCTCCTGCCATGCCTCCTACCTGTATCCTCCCACCACGCCTTCTACCTGCATCCTCCCACCAGGCCTTCTCACACACACACACACACACACACACACACACACACACACACACACACACACGCCTTCTACCTGAATACGCCCACCATGCCTCCTAATTGTATCCTCCCACCAAAATCTGTTCTTAATCTTCTGTTTAAATAAGTGTGACATTTAAATGTTATTGATTTACTCAATATATTGTTTCATTCATTTTAATATTTTATTTATTTAGAAATAACTCTGTTCTATAATTATTTATTCCCATATTAAAAGTTTTTATTTAATAAATATTGTCTTTTCTGTAATTCATTCTTTAATTTTAATATTTACTTATTTGTTTGTGTTTTGTTTCTCTCTCTCTCCCTCCCTCACTGTCTCTCTCTACGCTCGATCTCTCTCACATGCTCTCTCATCCTCTTTCTATCCCTCTCCTTTCTATCTCTTTCTTCTCTCTCACACATGTATCCCTCTCATCTTCTTGCTCTCTCTCTCTTTCTCACCCTCTCTCTATTCTTCTCTCTCTCTCTCTCTCTCACACACACATCCCTCTTTTTTTATCGCTCTCTGTCTCTCTCTCGCTCTCTCTCTCTCTCTCTCTCTCTCTCTCTCTCTCTCTCTCTCTCTCTCTGGATGTCTTGACGTGCAGGTCGAGTTTGGATGATTATTGCCCCCCTGATCAGGTCGACTCTGTACAGAGCGCTGTACTGAATGTTCTAGAAACACTATTTGATTCTTTAGAAGTCCATGCGGAGTACGAAGAAGCTTCCAGAGAAAGCGCGCTGCAGTCCTCATGATAATCAGCTTTCCTGCTGCTCTGTGATGGACTCTGAATGAACCACATGAGCCCATTTTGTGTGTGTGTGTGTGTGTGTGTGTGTGTGTGTGTGTGTGTGTGTGTGTGTGTGTGTGTGTGTGTGTGTGAGTGAGAGAGAGAAAGAAAGAGAGGGAGAGAGGTGTGTGTGTGTGAGAGAGAGGGTTTTGTGTGTGTGTGTGAGTGAGAGAGAGAAAAGTGTGTGTGTGAGAGAGAGGGATAGAGAGAGAGGGTTTTGTGTGTGTGTGTGTGTATGTGTGTGTGTGTGTGTGTGTGAGTGAGAGAAAGAGAGGGGGTTGTGTCTGTGTGTGTGTGAGAGAGAGAGAGAGAGAGAGAGCGCGATAGAGAGAGAGGGTTTTGTGTGCGTGTGAATGAGGTGTGTGTGTGTGTATTTAAATGAAACGGTGATTGAATGTCCCATTATTTTCAAAGTGGACTAATAAGCAGATCATGCCACGCCTTCCTCGTTCACTAAAGACGGGAAAGCCGAGGCCGTGAACAGTTCCACAGGGGATTTAAACACATGATCCTTGCCGCCCTCCTCTTTCACAGGGCACTGATCAACCGCCACACCCGCCTCCTTTTTCATAAGAGATCCAATCACAGAGGTCACACCCTGTTCACCTTCCACAGGTGTTGGAAGTACAGAGACCACATCCTCCTCCTCATTCGCAAAAGACTGAAATGCAGAAGCCTCCACTGGAACGGAACATGCCGTGGTGTGTGATTGGGTGCGTTGGTCTTTTACTCTTTTCAAAGTCTCTGTGATGAAAACATGCCGCCTCTGCCGTAAAATTAAAAGGCAAGGAAGGGACATGAAAGGTTTTCTCTCGTCACTCTCACACAACTTTCTATTAACCCTTGAGGTGTCTTCATTAAAAATATCTTTTGATTGGCTCCACGTGAACCTGACAATCCGCTGTGTGACTAAAACTCACTTGATATTTATTCTTTCATTATCTTCCACCATTCTGTTGCCTTAATCTGTACGTGTCCACACTGGTACACGTGCCCATTTGTGTGTGTGTGTGTGTGTGTGTGTGTGTGGACAGGACGTTCACGTGTGGGGAAGATGTGCTCTGATGATCTGTTATTAATCCTGTATGAGGTGTTGACACCCAGACGAGATCATAGCGACGGTCGTCTGGACAGAGTTATGTTGCATCCTGTTGCTTAGCAACGTTTTTTTTTTTTTTTTTTTTTTTTATTCCGAGGAGTGAGACGTGTCAGGACCATCACGATCAGAGTTCTGTTCATGAAAACCAACAACCCTGGTTCTGGCGTTAGTGGGCTAACTATCCCGCTATTTAGACTGCTCTCTTCTAGTCTCCTGGGTCTCTGACTCTTTTCTGCTGACTCGCTACTCGAAGGTCCTGGGTTCAAGTCCCGAGCTTGGCGAATGCGCTTCTGCGTGGAGTTTGCATGTTCTCCCCGTGCTCATGTGGGTTTCCTCCAGCAGTCCAAAGATGTGTACATTAGTACTAACTGGCTGCTCCAGATTGTCCCTCAGCGTGGCCGCGAGTGGTTGAGTGTGTGTGTGTGTGTGTCACACGCATCGAAGCTGTTGTTCCTCAGTGGCGAAGACGTTACACCTTCTTCCTCTTCTCCTCTTAGAAACCATTTGAAATCTGTCATTGAACTGTTTTTGGAGAATTACTCTGCTATGCAAATGAAACCGTTTGATATGCAAACGAGCATCAATGAATATTTAATTTGGCCGGAGACTGATTTCGCCTCAGGACTTTTTTGGCGCACATTAGCTATTTCCACTCGATGGATAAAAGCTGGGTGGAAAAAATACCATTGGATGATTTTATACTTGATTTAATAATATAGAAATCATGCAATAAATATTGAATTCTGCAGGCTTGGTGGGTCACAGCAGAAGGTTCTCGGGTCGTTCTGCTGAAGTGTTCTTTCGTGGGTTACTCTGGTTTCCTGCAAGCGGACTATTCCGAGCCACCCGCACACATTCTCACGAATTTACCAAGCCATTTAATCCGAGGGCAGCACGGTGGTGTTGAGGTTTTCAGGGCCGCCTCACAGCAGGAAGGTCCTGGGTTCAATTCCCAGCCTGGGCGTCTCTGTGTGGAGTTTGCATGTTCTCCCCGTGCTTGCATGGGTTTCCTCCAGGTTCTCCGGTTTCCTCCACCGTCCAGAAACATGCACAGTAGGTTAATTGGTTGTTCCAAATCTCCCATAGGTATGAATGGTTGTGTGAGTGTTGGCCCAGCAATGGCCGGGTGGGCTGTCTAGGGTGTACCCTACCCTCATTCAGAGTCGGCTGAGATGGACTACAGCCTCCTCGCAACCCTAATTAGAATTAAGCCGTGGAGAAAATGAATCAATGAATGTTTAATCAGACAAGTGAGGCTGGAGCCTTTCTCAGTCGATACTGTGTGAAGGTGCACTGCACCCTGAACAGCTCGCCAGACCATTGCAGGGCAATACCTATACTACCAGTCACACTTATCGGCAATTTTGAACAGCCAGTTGACCTACTGTGCATGTCTTTGGACTGATTGATTAAAAAACGAGTACTTGAAGGAAATCAGTGCAAGTCAAGGGAGGGACATGCAAACACCAGACAGACATGCCCTTGCCAAGCCTGGGACTTGAACCCAGAACCTTCTTTTTGTGAGGCAGTCGTGCTACTAGCCTACTGGTTACTCTGAATCATCTGTAGGTCTGAACATGAGGCAGAATGGTTGATTATGTCCAAGCTAATTTTGGGATAGTCTGGTGACCTATTCAGGGTGTAACCCCACCTCTCATCTGACCTCAGCTGTGATTGGCTGCAGGTTTCCCTCCGACCCAGACGGATAAATGGTACAAATGATGGAAGGATAAAAAAAAACTCTTCACTTAAGCCCCACAATCAGCAGTTTAACACCATGACATGGCGAAATCCTCAGCAGTTCCATTCAGAAATGAAAAATTATTTATTTGTTTATTTTTTATTTTTTTTATTTTATTTTTTTATCCCGGCCCTGAAAAAACTCGGCGAATAACAATGAGTGTTGCCGACTCATTTTCCGGCGGTGGAATATCAATGTCTTATGGTTTTTCTGAGATCTGATAAACACATCAGCCAAAAAAAAAAAAAAACCCATCAATCTGCACTCGCTCTTCAGGCGGTTCTGCTATGAAGTTCAGCCTAGATCATCATTTACTTTGAAGTGATCACATCCATCTTACAGCAAGAAGGTCCTGGGTTCAAGTCTCCGGGTGCGTACCAGTGTGGACCTTACAGGATCTCTCCGTAGGTTTCCTTTGGGTGCTACGTTTTCCTCCCACTATACAAAGAATTATTCTCAGTGTGTGTGTTGTGCCCTGTGGTGGTCTGGCAGGGTGTTCAGGGTGTACACGTGTTTAGTCAGTGTCAAGCCACGAAAATCACAAAGAGGTTCTCACAGCACCTTCTGCTGGTCCTGCTGTAATAGAACACGTGTAAAAGAAACACACACGAATGCACACACACACACACACACACACCTCTCTCCCACTGTGAAAGAATCGTTTCAAAAAATTCCAGGATTCAGAATTTGATCTGGATCAGCTCCAAAATCTAACAAAGCTTACCCCCCCCCCCGGAGAAATCCATTACAACCCTTTCAGAGATCGTTTTTTTCTTTTTTTTTTTTTATGTAAATTTCGTAAATAAAACAGGTCTGTACCTTGGTGCAGGTAACGGTGTAACTGTGCTCTATAAGGACATTTATTCAAGGAAGGAGTCTCCAGTTTGAGACACCGAAGACCTGACACTTTTTCTGCCGTTTCCCAGTAGCATGACAAGCTCTGGGTTTGTTTCGTTTGTTTGTTGTTTGTTGTTGTCGCCCTCACCGAGATTGTTTGACCCTCAGTTTGTGTGCTTGTTCACAGGATTACTCAAAAAGCCATGCTTAGATCTTTATGAAAGTTCTACCAGTGGCGGGACTGTGGACAAGTCATACTCCAGTACATTTTGGAGATGCTCCGAGTCCAATTCTGGACACGGAAATGTTTTAAAGGATTCTTTAACACCAGGAGAGTGGATGAGCTTTAACATTTATACCCCCGTTTCACTGGAGGGCAGAATGCAATGATTGTAGCGGAAAGGCGCGGAACGCACTCTTCGGAGTAGCTTCGGCATTTTTACACGGAAAATGGGTGAAAATCCTATGGAAAATTGTACATTCGGAACGCTCACGGCATGTGCAGAACAGACGGAAAGCCCGCGGTACAATGTAGGAATACATGTGTAAAAACGCGCGGCTTACCTTCGGAACCAGTGCAAATAGCCACGGATTGCAAAGGAAGACTTTCGGATAATTCATGGAACGTTCACAGAAAGCACGGAACACTCGAGGAATGTCTACGGCACTACTCCACTTTAGAAGGAAGACCTTCGGGATGATTGCGGAATGAAAACAGAATGTTTACGTTCAACAAGGAATGACTGAGGATTACCTGGTGTGACCACGTTTTGATCGGGAAAAATCAGCAAAGCTCAAAAGATTTGCACCTGATTCACATATAAATATGCGGATTTGCCCAAGTAAACTCATTCTGCCAAATAGCTTATATACAACACAATATATATATATATATATATATACAACACCATACAACAATATACAACAATGTATATAAGAGGTCAGGAACCTATGGCTTGCGAGCCAGATGTGGCTCTTTTGATGACTGCATCTGGCTCTCAGATAAATCAGTTTCTGAACAGAATAACTAATAATAATTTTGCTGTCATTTAAATAACAATACAGAAATAGCCAACAAATAAAACAAAAACATAAATAATTCCCATGCATTTTAATCTTATACATCTATTTTCGACTCCACTTGTCGCTGTGCCGCGCAGCGGAGAGCCAACCCGTTCTGTACTGCAGGAGGGTGTGATACACTGAAAACTCTAATTTTATTGGATTATTTGGAGTAAGCGTAGAAGACGCAGAGGACAGCGTGAGATGGAGGCGGATGGTTTGCTGTGGCGACCCCTGAAGTGAAAAGCCGAAAGGAAAAGAAGAAGATATGCAACTGCCTGCACGAGTTGTGGGTCAAGAGGTAAATTTCCCTCGTTTTTGATCAGCTCATTTGTGCAGAGAGAATCCTTTCAACTCAGAAGATGGCGAATAGATAAAAAAAAAAAAAAAGATGAGGAGTACAAACGCTGAACGAAGATTTGGAAAGACTTGCATGAAGCCAAGCAGAGCTGGCAACCAGCTGATTGTTAAAACTTGGAACGCGCTTCCTGTCACATGCCAAACACTGCAGCGTGTGAGTCTTGTCGTATTGACCATGTTTGGCTCTACATATGCATGCGCATAATCCCTGCAATATACAATAGCTTAGTCCAGTGCTTCTCAAATAGTGGGGCGCGCCCCCCTGGGGGGGCGCGATGGGATGCTGAGGGGGGCGCGTGTGACCCAGGAAAACATGCTTTTTTTTCCGCCGTACTACAAGAAAGTGTAATTGCACATCCACTCCAGTAGTTGGCAGTGGCGCCCTCATTGCACATTGAGCAGGAGCCGAGAATTGCAGTGTCATGCTTCAAATCTCGCTTTGAGAAGCTGTGCGCTGCAAAACGTGCTCATTGTAGCCATTAATCTTGGCTTCCTCATTTTGAGAAAAAAAAATCAGCACAAATTGTTCTATTTGTTCTTGTTTTGTAGGTTAAAGTGTTTATATATTGTGCTCCTGAGTTAATGTTTCTGAAGTCAATTTGAATTAATTATTTATTGATTTTATTTTCAGCAGCAAATGGTGTGGTAAGTTTGTCAAAAATGTAACAAGCATATTATTATTTTTAAATTTAAGGCAAATTGATGCACTTTCTTTTACAGACTAATAAAAAATGTTAAAAAAGTTATTCTTGTAAGTTGAACTATATCTCTTTCTTTTTGTTTTATTTATGTTAACAAGGATACGATATAATGAAGAGATATACCTGTAACTATATTATAGAAAAAAGTTATAATTTATAGTTGCGGCGGAAAGTGGGTGGTGGGGGGGCGCAAATTGTTTTCTTCTTGCTAGGGGGGGCGTAACAGAAAATAATTGAGAAGCACTGGCTTAGTCTATTTGGTGGCCAGGTTAAATAAATAAATAAATAAAAAAGCCCTAGTGCTTCGTTTCAAGGCGTTAGCTTGAGATGTGGTGAAGATTTCTGTTCTTCTCCCTTCAGCTTGCTTCATCTATTCGGTGTGTGGAGCGTTTCAGAGCATCATCCGGGCTTTATTCCGACTCCCCAATCCCTCTGATCAAGTCCATGCTGGATGGAAGCATACACTGGAGCTCGTGTTTAAGACACGCTGATCTCTGAACCCTGCTTTGTATTTGATCATTTATTATAAGGCGGGGCGTGCTGCATGCTCTCTACTCCGACCGCACGCACGTGATCATCGGCATGAGGAGGATGATCATGCAGATCCGATCGAAGTCTCAAGCAAACCACAATCAGCAGTGGATCAGTGAATCAGAAGAAGGTGAAATACTTGGTGTGTCATAGATGGACTTTGATCAGGTCTGCATGATCATCCTCCTGATGCCGATGATCACTTGTGCGCGGACGGAGTAGAGAGCGCGCCGCCGCACAGCCAAAGTGAGGGGCAAAGCACCCAGCAAGTGCTCGGTCTGATGCTGATGCTGAAGGTGCAGATGATGGCGTGTGGTGTGGTGTGGCTCTCTTCACTGCTTTTGACCACACGGAAGAGGAGGGAAGACTTGTGGATAAGTTCAGGAACACTTGCGGTATAAAAGGAAAGATCACGGACCATTTGCGTAAATGACAGAAGGACTGCGAAACCACAGGGAACACTCTCGGAAAATTTTTTGGTCTGCCGGAAGTGGAGGAACACATTCGGAATCATACGGAATGACACGGAAGATGAGGGAATAGCTGAAACGTTTGAGGATGACAACATTTTTGGTTCTGCAAGTCTTCCGCGCTCCCGTGAAATGGGTGTATCAGGTTCATATGGAGGATGGGTGGAGGTTTCTTTCAGCTCAGGTTTAAAGAGGTCTGGGAATGACTGACTGCAACTGGTGCAGCGGTGGCATGGTGGTAAGGTGCTGGATCACTCATACCAAGGTTGGGGGTTCAACACCACTCTCAACTGGTTGTCCCTGTCTCACAGTGCACCAACTGGGTTATCAAAGGCCAGCCATGTCTCACTGTCTGTGGTGAGAGGTTGATGTAAAAGAACCATCGCTGACTTTCGTCAAGAGGAGCTGCATCGCCGTCGGCGTGTTTCTGCCCCACAATGGCATGGTCCAGGGTGTACTCTACCCTCGCCTAGAGTCGGTTGACATGAGCTCCAGCCTCCTCCAGACCCTAATTAATGATAATGATGAAACGCTTCAGGAAATGAATGATGACGAGAGCTGCTGTGATATCAGTGCGAACAGGAACCTGCGCCGGTTCTACAACGTTAAACGGAAATGCTTCTGGATCGCTGACTGCGTTCCTCTAACTGTGGCCCAGGTATTTTAATTCCTTTGTTTTTTTTAAAGTATCCAGAATCTCAATTTTTGTACATTCTTACGCAGGGATATTTTTCTGAGTCTTTCTGTCCTCTTTAATGTTCCTGAGGTGGAAAACCTCTCAGCACGGCGCAGCTGTTCTAACCGCTGGATCCAATAGAAAAAGGGGTGGCGGTGATAATCAAGGCTGGTTTAAAGGCACATACTAAAAAAAAAAACCCTCACCGGCTGCTTCAGCGATGAAACCCCATGGTGTCACCTCGTGTCCTCTGAACACGTCTGCATGTTTTTCTTCCTCTTTAATGGGCGCCGCAGGTCGCTGAGCGAGCATCGTGGGTTCTGCTGTGACCGTATTGTGTGTATGAGGCGAAAGCGTTGTGTACCTCGTCAGAGAATCCCGATGATGCACAGGCAAGCTGATAACGCCCTGGAACACTTCCTCCTTGGCAACACGCCGGAGACGGCTGACCTCTAATCGATGAACTTCATTCAGATCCTGCTCACTTATGTTGTGTAATGAATTGCGTGAGCCGGATGAGGCTGTTGTAGATACGGGGTGCTCGTGAACGCGGTTTCAGCCCACAGGCTGCACGAACTTTCACTGAAACTGGAATTAGGTTTCGATATGCGAGTGTTTGGCCCTCGGTGCAACGATTCCTTCCGTCTTTGGTCTTTATTCTTCGACACTGAGAAAGAAAAAGAACGGACTCGTAATGCAGGCGGCGCAGAACCGTCCCGACGATTACGCGACAGTTCTCAGAGAACTCAAACAACAAACGGGTGGTACAGCGGTGCAGCGGCACGCCCAACCCACAGCAAGAAGGTCCTGGGTTTGATTCCCGGACTAGGTGCGGTTCAGGGCGCCCCCCGCCCTCACCCGGAGTCTTCTGAGACGGGCGCCGGCCTGCTCGCGATCCTGAATAGGTAAGTGCCTACAATCATCATTTTCATACAACTGAGCTGGGTAAGGGCCTTGCACAAGGGCCCAACAGTGGTGATAGTGGGGATTGAACCGCTGGCCTTCGGATCAGTAACCTATCGCATTAATCACTGTCTCTCTCACTCTCTCTCTCTCTCTCTCACACACACACACACACACACACATTCTCTCACTCTCTCTCACACACACACACACACATTCTCTCTCACTCTCTCTCTCTCTCTCACACACACACACATTCTCTCTCACTCTCTCACACACAGATTCTCTCTGTCTCTCTCTCTCTCTCTCTCTCACTCTCTCTCACACACACACACACACATTCTCTCTCACTTTCTCTGTCTCTCACACACAGATTTTCTCTCTCTCACTCTCTCTCTCTCTCTCTCTCTCTCTCTCACACACACACACACACACACACACAGATTCTCTCTCTCTCTCTCACTCTCTCTCTCACACTCACACAGATTCTCCCTCTCTCTCTTTCACAGACTCTCTCTCACACACACGCACACAGATTTTCTCTTTCTCACTCTCACACTGACACACACATTCTCTGTATATCTCACACACATAGATTCTCTCTCACACACAATCTCATTAATTAATAATACAAATTCTACAAATACAAATGAATAATACATTCTATTAATAGAGAAGACAAAAAAATGTTGATATGACGTATTTAGTTTTTGTGGAACTTGAACATTTTGTCATTCATCTGGTTGCCAAACTGCTTTATCTTTTATTTTAGTCACAAGAAGGCTGAAGCCTACCTCAGCCGAGTCTTTTTTGCGAAGGCGGGGTACACACTGAACTGCTATTCAAACTATTGAAGCTCACACTCGCACTTGGGGGCAATTTGGAACAGGAAATTAGCCTAAAGTGCACATCTTTGGCCCGTCGGGGCAAACCGGTCTACCTGGTGGAAACCCATAAAACCAAACGGAGAACATGCAGACTCCACCCGTACATGACCTCACCGAGCCGGGGGCTCGAACCTGGGACCTTCTTGCTGTGAGCTGGACGTGCTAAACACTACATCACTGTTTTGTCTGGACATTTGACTGTTGAATTTTATTCTGTGTCAAATCGATACTGGAGACTCCTTCCACAACATGTGACTGAAAGATAACGAAGGACAGCACGAGCCTGAAACGAGGGCGGAAGGACACACACAAGAGTTTGTTCTTTCTTTTAAATGTCTGCCAGCTGCTGATATGAGCTCAGCTTGACCACCTTTTCCTGTTTTTGTTTTGTTTTACGCAGTAAACCCATTTCCTCGTTTTAAAGGAAGCGTGATTGTGAAAACTGAGAGATCTTTTGCTTTTCATTTGGCCGTGAAAAGTCACCAGTCCCAGGTAAGGAGGATGTTGGTGGTGGTGGTGGTGGTGGGCAGGGGATGAGTTGCATGAAAAGTGCATTTAAGTCTGAAGTGTCTTGTCGTAGGGAGGGCGTCAGTGGAAGTTGTGTGCGTGAGCGATGCCCCTGATGTCAGCGGCAAAGTTCAACGGCAGATTTTGTTTCTGAGGAATTCATTCTCCAGCTTCATTTTCTCCACCGAGGGTTTGAAGACTAGTGGTGTGCGCGGGGCTGTATGTGCGCGGGGCTGTATGTGTATATCACTAATCACTAACATTTACATGCGCTGCCGAATTCTGGAAGCTGATTGGTCAGCAGCTGTGTTAGTGGCAAAGGTTGATGATACCTAGCTGGAGTACATTATCGTTTCTATAGCAACGGTCCATTCACAGGGATCGATACAAGCTTTGGCTTGGGATGAGACGTTTGTTTGCAGGCTCACCGTGCAAAATTTGGCACGAATGGAACGGAGTATGTTTGCTCTCGCGTGTGGTTGCCTGTGAAGTTTGCAAATTTACATAGATTTACAGATCTTTACACGTATTCCACAGAATTGCCGTGTTCGAAGTCCAGAACCGCCAAACTTCTAAAAGGCATCTTCTTGAATTTCATGTTTCACAAACAATGGCGTGACCCTGACTCTTGAAGGAAGAAGAAAGATGAGGAATCACTGTTTGTTGGTGCTGCTGAATGAGTTTGAGAACCCAGATTGTTGGGTTCTTTGATGGGGAATCGTATTGATTATTCAGATTTAGGAACCTAACAGCCACCATAAGTTCTAATACACTCTTTAAAAGGGTGGGGCAGGTTCGGCCTTTTTTTGGTTAAAATCAACTGAATTTTCCATGGTATATCGAGGGCCTTTAAAAGGTGCTTTCAGACTGGAGGAACTTTTTATAGTTCTTAGAACTATTGTCAGGGTTACCCCCCCCCCCCCCTTTTTTATTTAGTTATTATTAGATCATTATTATGAAGTTTTTTAGGTCCCACCTCAGGCAACCTGCAGTCCCAGCACAGTAGGAACCGTGAGTGCTGCAGTGTTATTGGTCCAGTAGAGCCACCGGGTTTAAAATCCCAAAAAGCTGTGAAAACAACAGCTCTTATTTCAGCACTTAGACTGAAGGAAAAAATCAGACTTCTTCTGGTTAAACAACTGCAATACTGTCAGGAAAAACACAACTAAACACACACACAGCTCTGTTCACAGCATTTTTATTTATTGTTGTTGTTGTTGTTGTTGTTGCTGCTTATTGTGTAGACGTGATTTTGATAAATCAACCACTGTCTGGCTCACATTCATCCTTGTGGTTCTGGTGGCTTTTAGTTCTCAGGAGCACTCTTCAGGGACTAGTTCCTCTCAAAACGTTCTGAGTCAAAAAAAAAAAGCACCTCTTGTTTATGGAAGGAGTCTCCAGTGTGCGAGCGATGCAACGCAGTACGTAGGTGGGTTATTACACCTGAGCCTCGTGGCTCATCAGGCCGGTGCTTATCCCTGGTTTCCGTAGCGTGAAGCGACCAGGAGTTCAACTCCCCCTGGATGGGGCGCTAGTCCATCGCAGGTTACCTTCCCAGTATATTTTTACTGGTACCCAGTTATACTGCTGGGTGAACAGAGGCACACTTGTGGTTGAGATCTTGCCCAGGGCTCTTAGCACAGTGGGGGTCTCAGTGGGATTTGAACTCACAACCTCCCGATCATGAGCGTAGCACCCTAACCACTACGCCACCGGCCCCACCCGATATAACGCAGTACTTCTCAATTATTTTCTTTTGCCCCCCCAATATAAATACTGTAGTGTTATTTGTCTAAAAATCGTTATAAGTAATCCTCTGCATACACTGTATCCTTATTAACATAATAAATCCTTATGAACATTATGGAATACAGAAAAGGAAGAAATATAGATCAACTTCCAACAAACAATAACTTTATTAACATTTTTTTAGTCTTTAAACAAAAAGATTTAAAGTGCATCAATTTGCCTGAAATAAAAAAGTATCCTTATTTAAACTGTCAACATTTTTGACCAATAATTTGAACCATTTGAGACTGAAAAATAAAATTAAATAAAATCAATAAATAATAATAAATTAAATTTGATCAGCAACATTAACTCAGGAGCACAATATATAAAACACTTTAACCTACAAAACAAAAATGAATAAAACAATTTGTATTATTATTATTATTATTATTATTATTATTATTATAAAAATGATGAAGTCCATATTAATGGCTATAATGAGTATGTTTCGCAGTGCACAGCTTTTCGAATCCGGGTTTAAAGCCCGATACTGAACTCTCAGCTCCTGCTCAATGCTGAACTGGGACCTGCACTTATTTTCACAGCAGTGACGTCATCGACCCATGTGACGTCACAGCATGTGTGCTGCACGTCAGATCAGTTCCTCTGCTGTGGGGTTTTCTGCACTGAGCAGTTTGGTGCTCCACCTTATCTGATACTAACAGAGCTCACTGGTTTGCTGGAGAAGTGTTCAGAAAGCGGGATGGTTGTTGACAATATTCAGCACATTTTCGCTGAAAAAACTCATTCGGCTCATCACGTGATCAGGGTGTGATGTCTTTCAGTGATGCCTGAGTTTATTTGGGTTCATGCTGTCCGCTGCCAATGTTTTCAGACACAGTAAACACAGAAACACAGCACTCTTTCCTCGTTTCTCACCGCAGCACAGTGAAGCCGAGCGCTACATCCGCTTCATCATACCTCCTCCACTTAGCTTTCGGGAGACTTTCGTTTCTCTCACTGTCTCCATCTCTCTTTGCCTCTCTTTCTGTCCCTGTTAACAATGTCCATGGTGGGTTTATTAACTTCACTTCTTATTTTACCTCTGAGCACACTCTGACAGTGAGGAGGCCACTACCACCTGCTGTAGTGGATGGACAATTACACTTTATCCAAATATGGCAAAAAAAAGCATGTTCGGGGTTGGAGGGGTTGGGGATTGGGGGGGGTTGGAGGGGTTGGGGGGATTGGGGGGGCGTGCCCCACTATTTGGGAACCAATTATGTAACTGTTTAAACAATTTTACATATACTAGTCCTTCTCAAAAAATTAGCATAATAAATAAAATTTATTATTAAATTTATTTAAAAATTTATTAAAATTAGAATAATGTGATGAAGTTCATTATTTTCTGTAATGTACTGATAAAAATTAAACTTTCATATATTTTAGATTCATTGCACACCAACTGAAATATTTCAGGTCGTTTATTATTTTAATGCTGATGATTGTGGCATACAGCTCATGAAAACCCAAAATTCCTATCTCAAAAAATTAGCATATGATGTTCAGGTAGTCTAAACGAGCTATTAACCTAATCATCTGAATCAACCAATTAACTCTAAACACCTGCAAAAGATTCCTGAGGCTTTTAAAAACTCCCAGCCTGGTTCATTACTCAAAACCGCAATCATGGGTAAGACTGCCGACCTGACTGCCGTCCAGAAGGCCATCATTGACACCCTCAAGCAAGAGGGTAAGACACAGAAAGAAATCTCTGAGCGAATAGGCTGTTCCCAGAGTGCTCTATCAAGCCACCTCAGTGGGACGTCTGTGGGAAGGAAACAGTGTGGCAGAAAACGCTGCACAACCAGAAGAGGTGACCGGACCCTGAGGAAGATTGTGGAGAAGGGCCGATTCCAGACCTTGGGGGACCTGTGGAAGCAGTGGACTGGGCTACAGGTGCCGCATTCCCCAGGTCAAGCCACTTTTGAACCAGAAACAGCGGCAGAAGCGGCTGACCTGGGCTACAGAGAAGCAGCACTGGACTGTTGCTCAGTGGTCCAAAGTACTTTTTTCAGATGAAAGCAAATTTTGCATGTCATTCGGAAATCGCGGTGCCAGAGTGTGGAGGAAGACTGGGGAC
>CM045743.1:43927642-44017642 GCA_024760905.1 Plotosus lineatus | reverse complement strand
CCACCACCACCACCACATATGCATGCGCAGCAGTTCGAAGAGGCGGGTGGCTTGCATCACATGTCATGGAGGTGGGGTGTGTGTGCTTTTGCCCCTCCCTGTTCGGTGGCGGTTGTGTGAAAGGGAAAGAAAATATTTGATGGGTGGGAATTGGATACAAATAAATTAGGTAAAAATCCAAAAAAAAAAAAAAAAAAAGATTGTACAGTAGTTGGTTGTTCTGGAGGAACCCATAAAGATTTACTGTACAGATCTTTAATAGGTTCCCTAAACAGATGGTTCCAGTTAGAACCTTTTTAGAAAGCCAGTTAGGTTCCACACCCTTTTAAAGCCATACTTCTCAACGTTATGCAGAAACGTCTGTTACTTTAAACTGAGGAGTGACGCAGAGGGTGGTGCTGGTTTGGTGTTTTTTGTCCTGTGCATGTGCAGTAATTATTTGCGGAAGGTCTTCTGGAGGTCATTAAGAAAATTGTTGAGGCGATGCAGCAAGCAGGAATATCAATAGGTCACTGCTGGCGAGGACCTCAATGAGAACTTGTTAATGAGGAAATTGGTATGTGTGTGTGTGTGTGTGTGTGTGTGTGTGTGTGTGTGTGTGTGTGTGTGTGTGAGAGAGAGAGAGCGAGAGAACATGTGGGGCGATGTTGAGAATATACTTCAGCTCCTACATTGTTTCTCAAAACCTTGACTTATGTTTTTAAAATCTTATATCCTGGATTCTGATTGGTCTTCAGAATCCAGGATATAAGATTAAAAAAAAATAATAATAATTCTGATTGGTCTTCAATAGTGGGGCCGGTGGCGTAGTGTTAGGGTGCTGCGCTCATGATCGGGAGGTTGTGAGTTCGAATCCCACTGAGAACCCCACTGTGCTAAGACCCCTGGGCAAGGTCTCAACCACAAGTGTGCCTCTGTTCACCCAGCAGTATAAATGGGTACCAGTAAAAATATACTGGGAAGGTAACCTGCGATGGACTCGCGTCCCATCCAGGGGGAGTTGAACTCCTGGTCACTTCACGCTATGGAAACCGGGGATAAGCACCACTATATACTGTGACCATAGTGCAGTTAATGTGCTTGTTTGAAAATGTTCTGGTTTCTATAGTAACCGCTCTCTCACGGGGAACGTATGGTGCACAGATTAGAAAATGTGGCGTTTTCTGTAATGGGACATTTACGTATTTTTCTGTCTTCATGACGGACAGGTTTGTGTTTCTTTGCAATTTCATGGTGTACGAATGGTTCTGCATTGCTTTTACCCTCCCTGTTTATATTTAAATTTTTTTATTAATATTTTCAGCCTGTCTATGTTCCAAACGTCACCTACGACCGTGAGATTTGTGTAGTAATCGACAGAACGAGGTCAGAGATACAAGCAGAAGGAGTTTTCTTCAGAGGATTGTCCTAATGTTGTAAAACTATTTTTTCTCGTTAGTTTTATTTGTGAATCGGAATAATTTCTCGCCTCTCAGAAATTTGCTGTGATCAAACTCAAAACAAATAAAATAAAAATCCCGTCCTTCACCTCAGATTTCTTATTTATTTATTTATTTATTTGGATAAAAAAGGGGAATGTTTCATCAGTAAAGCATCCAGTTGCTCTTCATGTTGCCATGGTTACCAAAAGAAGATATCCAGCTGGGTTTCACCCTGAAGTTGAAGTTTAAATCGGAAGCGTTGGACAGGAAGGCCATTTTTTTTGTGGGTTTGTATTAGTGTGGCGTGAGGACTGAAGGATAGCGGCACTTTATTTGGGACTCAGCCTGCCGCACACAGAAGTGAACTCGTTCCAAAGTACACCGGAATTTTATTCTGAAGGGAATGAAATCAAGTTTTAATTTTGTTATTGATAATAAATTTGTTTTTGTTTGTTTGTTTGTTTATTGATGGTAAGGCAGACTTATAGGGATTCCTGTGGTGGCATGGATATGGAACAACAAATCATGTTCCAGACTTATGGAGCTCAACTCGAACCACTAATTTAAAGAAAAATATAAACTTCTTCCCCTTGAGACCTTTTTAGACATTTACGATTTAATTTGATGCCTTTTGCTTTTTGTTCCTGCAAATTGTGACAAATTCAAGAGAACAGGAAACAAGATACAGTGGTACCTTGTGTTACGAGTGTCTTTTATAACGAATTTTCCATGAGACGAGCTTCGATCCACCAAAAATCTGCTCCATCCAACAAGCAAAATTTTGATTTACGAGCTCTGCTGGGGAAACGGCTTTTCCAGGTTGATTAGCCTCGTATTCTTCCGCGTGTATTCCTTTGCGCTCCAGAAACGCCTTGTCCAATGCTTCTCAATTATTTTCTGTGATGCCCCTATAGGAAGGAAAAAACATTGTACCTACACCCCCACCCCCCAGCGCCCCGTGCACAACTATAAATAGTGTTTCCTTCACTTCATATTGTTTGCTTGGTGTTTTTTCCCTACACCATAGGGAACGCAGTGAGAGTGCCACTGCCACCAACTGTAGAGGATGTGAAATTACACTTAATTCTAGTACAGTTTGGCAAAAAAGCGTGTTCTCCAGGGTCATACATGCTCCCCCCTGGCATCACACTGTGCCCCACTATTTGAGAAGCACTGGCATTGTGAGAGCTCACTACGAGCCTTTCCTCATTGGCATTCGTAGCATGCACATGCACAAAATTTTCCTCTTTCTCTGTTACACACCACCTCCTGTCTGACCACATGACATCTTCACCGCAGTCAATGATTGGAAGGGTTAGTTGACTTATTGTTTATTCTTGTTTTATTATGTTTTATTATTAATTAATGTAAATGTACATTTATTATTATTATTATTATTATTATTATTATTATTATTAATTATTTATTGTTTGTACATGTTTATCTTTAATATATTAGAAAAAATATACGTGTTTGTGTCAGGTTATGAGTTTGGCAGGGGGTTGGAACGGATTAATTGGGTTTCTAGTATTTCTGAAGGAAATAATTGTTTCATCTAACGAACATTTCAGTTTATGAACTCGCCCTATGAATGAATTAAATTCATCAATCAAGGTACCACTGTACTACACTCCACTTGCTAAAATTTTAAATAAAAAAAAAAAATTTTTAAAGGAAATTTTGGGTGCCCTGTATTCAAGTTGAGTCATTTGCACTGAAACACTTATATTCACAGAGAACAGAACACGAGAGCCAGAGGTATTTCAGCAGGTTGCAGATTGTATGCAGCATCCAGCTCAAGTGTGCCTGGGGGTTTCGTGAAACGATTGAATTTAAATTGAGCTTCGGTATGTAACCAGCATGAGAGTTATTCTTAAAGTTCTGTTACTATAGAAACGACATCATGTTTCACATGTTCCAACGTTCCCCGGTCCTGTAGAAATCTTTCCGCTACAGCACATCGACAGTACTCTTGTCACATTGTTGATTAGCAGATGAGTGGTGCAGGGAAAACAGCACCGTGTGCAGGACAGGAAGTTCTCTAGATCAAGTGCTTAAATCATGTGACATGCTGACGGTGCATGTTATTGTTTCTATAGTAACGGATCTCTGACAGGGGTTTGCACGATAGATGCTCTACATCACCAAAGTCCGGTAATAAAATACTTTATTACATTTATTATCATCAAATGCTTATTTCCTGTTAAGAAAGGAGTCTCCAGTTTCAGTTCTCTGTAACTGCCCGAAGTGAAGCTGTAGATTCAGATTTTTTTATTTCTTTTTGTACTTTATTGGCTACAGGATAAACTTGTGTTAGTGTGACTTGATGTTTTTCTAACTGCTGTATATATTATAATCAACGGAGAGAACATAACATCAAGAGACGACTGTTATAGTTTACACCACAGGAATCACCTTGTTTTGTGGATTTCCACAATGTATATTTTAACTATAAATGAATAAAAGTGTTTGCTGTTGTATTATAAATACAGTGGTAGCTTGACTTACGAGTGTCTTTTATAACAAATTTTCCATGATACGAGCTTTGATCCACCAAAACTCCACCCCATCCAACCAGCAAAATTTTGATTTACGAGCTCTGCTGGGGAAATGTCTTTTACTGGCCAATTAGCCTCGTATTCTTCCACGTGTATTCCTCCGCGCTCCAAGAACGCCTTGTGCAGTGCTTCTCAATTATTTTCTGTGATGCGCCTTATAGAAAGAAAGAAAAAATCATCCCCTCTCAGCGCCCCGTGCACAACTATAAATAGTGTTTCCTTCACTTCATATTGTTTGCTTGGTGTTTTTTCCCTACACCATAGGGAACGCAGTGAGAGTGCCACTGCCACCTACTGTAGAGGATGTGAAATTACACTTAATTCTAGTACAGTATGGCAAAAAAGCATGTTCCCCAGGGTCATACACGCGCCCCCTGGCATCACACTGTGCCCCACTATTTGAGAAGCACTGGCATTGTGAGAGCTCACTACGAGCCTTTCCTCGTTGGCATTCGTAGCATGCACAAAATTCTTCTCCTCCTCTGTTACGCACCACCTCCTGCCTGCCCACGTGACATCTTTGCCGCAGTTGATGATCGGAAGGGTTAGTTGACTTATTGTTTATTCTTGTTTTATTATTATTTATTATTAATTATTATTAATGTTAATGTGCATGTATTATTATTATTATTATTATTATTATTATTGTTGTTGTTGTTGTTGTTGTTGTTAAATATTTATTGTTTTTACATGTTTATCTTTAATTTATTAGAAGAAATATGTGTGTTTGTGTCAGGGTATGAGTTTGGGAGGGGGTTGTAACGGATCACAGTATTTGGTCTTCTGTTATTTTTTAAGGGAATAATTGTTTGGCTTTTTGGCTTACAAGTTCACCCCAGAATGGATTAAATTCATTAGACAAGGTACCACTGTAACCAGAAGTTCTCAGAGGGTGCAAACCTCTGCCAATCTGGAAAAAAAAAACAGAAAGCACACAGCACTTCGACCCCACCTTATTCATAATGGGACTCATAACTCTCAGAAATCTTTACCCTCATGCTCTCTTCCAACCGCCCAACCCCCTTCAGCCCCTCCATGCCCCTCCCCTCCACTTACCCTTTACTGGCACCTTAGCTCTTTGTCCACTTTTTTGTTTTTACATTTTTACCTTCACCAAGAAAGTTGTGTCTTGCCTTCAGATTGTTTTTTTTTTTTTTTTTGAGTAGGATTACACGCAAAACCAAAGTCCGGTGTGGATTTTCATGGCATTTCTACCAGAGCTGTTGTTCTGTACAGGGAAGACTCCTCTGGGAATTTTGGAAATGATCTGGATCAAATTCCAAATCCTGGAATTTTTTAAAGAATTTTATAACATTGTAAGAAAAGTTCTGGGAAGTGTCATATTACCGCACACTTGGCAAGGGATGCTGTGCAGCTCTCTGAATGTTCTGGATCTGAATTATACGGTGTGCAGAGTTACGCACAGAGTTTTACAAATGAAGTTACAAAATAAGAGAAAAATAATAGATTTCAGAACAGAAACACTGACTCTGCTTCATCACACCATCCTGGTGTTGATCATTTTCCAAAAACAACAAAACATCCCATTTATCTCCATTATATTTTAGCCTTGGACAGTGGTGGCCTGGTGGTAAGGTGCTGGATTACTGATCCCAAGGTTGGGGGTTCAAGCCCCAACCTCAACAGGTTGTCCCCCCCCCCCCCCCCCCCCAGTGCACTAACTGGGTTATCAAAGGCTGGCCATGTCTCTCACTGTCTGTGGTGGAGGTTCCTGTAAAAGAACCATTGTTGACTTTCCCAAAGAGGAGCTGCATAGCCGCCAGCATGTTTCTGCCCTGTGATGGCCTGGCAAGCTCTCCAGTCAGCTGAAATGGGTGCCAGCCTCCCCACAAGCCTAATTAGGATTAAGTGGCGAATTCATGAATGAATGACTGACTATTTTAGTCTGAAGCACAATAACGTCCAGCATTTATTACACCTTGATCTCCTTAGTTTATCAGCCTGGACATGTCATCCTGAAGAATTAATCAGCGAAACTGCTGTAAGAGCAGAACCATCCAGGAGATTACGCGAGAACGGCGTCTCTGCTTCCCTTTCATGTTCTAATAAAATTAAAAAAACCCACAAGGTGAAGGATTATTTCTAATTGATCAGAGTTTATTCCTCATTATATCTCACATGATGCACACTATCACAGTCTGGTGTTAAAGCAAAGACGAGCTCCGTGTCTTCCTGCCCACAATTAATATTAATGACACCCCGCTTTTCTTCCTGATGTATTTATTACAGTTTGTGACAGATTACTTTCATAAAGATATTTCAGCTTGTAATTACACCCTGAATCGGTCACCACTGTCTGATCAGTTACAGAAAATAAGCTACAGATGGCAATCTCAGCTATTTCACAACACGCCATTAATCCTGAATTACACGCACAAGCGGACATCGAGCAGAAGAGTCGGGATAAGAGTGAGGGGGATGAGAGTCGCAGCGGTGTACAGACACCGAGGAGCAGCTGGTTGTTCGTTACCTCAGTCCGCAGTTACCTCATTCCAGAGGATGATCACTCATTACAATGAATCCAGAACTTTCCTGCAGGACTGCGTGGGATTTTCTTTCCGATCATGCAGGTCTTTTTGAATCGATTTTCGAACAAATGCATCCCGATGAATGGGTTAAAAAACAAGAACTCCAAAGCTGACATTAAATTGCAATTAAACAAGTGTTTGTGAAAGTGAGGAGTCCAGTTACTGTGAAGTTGTTGGATGTTTCTTGGAGAGTAAAAGTTGAGGGCACAATATATCTACTAGGACATGAACACCATCCGGAATAAACAGCCGTGAATGAGGAGTGAATCATGAACTGCTTTGAGAAGCGATGGACCGGAACCAAGACGTCGGGTTAATAGCTATTAAGCCTCTCGTTAAAGCCGACGCAACTCCAGGTGCAGCTCCACCCCGAAGCCCAGCCACAGCAGATCTCCCTGAAGGTCTTCCTCATCTCCTGACTCCTGAAGGCGTAGATGAGTGGGTCGATCACAGAGTTACACATGATCAGAATCAGGTACATATTGAAGTGCGACATGAAGCACACACAGTACGGGTTCCTGGGGCAGGAGATCATGAGAATGAGGTGGAGAAAAAATGGTGCCCAGCACACAACGAACACGCCGAGCAGGATGGTAAGCGTCACTGCGCCCTTCATGTTAGCCGCCTGCCACACCGGCCCGTTACCTGGTAAGGCGGCAATGCGTTTCATGTGAAGCCGTGCCAAGAGGAACATGTGCACATAAAGCGAGGCCATGAGGGCCAACATGGTGAAGAACATGCTGATAAGGCAGATGAGGACTGTAGCGCTCTCGGAGTAGATGATAAAGAGAACACCGGATGCTGAGCAGAAGCTCCAGATGGATATGATGATGAACGCTGCCCGACGCTGCGTCACAATGTTATGGTAACGTAGGGCATAGAAGATGGTTATATAGCGGTCCACAGCGATGGCCAGGAGACTCCAAATGGAGGCCAGGAGTGAGCTGCAGATCATGGAGTCAAACACATTATCCATAGTTTTCACAACGTCTCCTGAGATGGTTAGATTGCCGTTGGTGATCAGTGCCATCACAGCCGTTTCGGTCGCATTTGATACGCTGACCAGCAGATCGGCCACCGCCAGGCTGCAGATGAAGAAGTACATGGGTGAGTGAAAGTTCTTGTTCTTGATGATAGCTGCAATAACTAGGATGTTCTCCAGAAGGCTGATCAACCCCAGTGTGATGAAGACTTCGGTAGAGATCAACAGTTGCTCGTAACAACCTGACGCAGAGTTTCTTTCGCCTGAGGTAGCTTTGGTTCCGAGTTGTGTGCCTAGGCTGTGGTTCCAGTGGGCATGTTGCAGCCCGTAGTGTGCAGACATGTTCATATCTGCAGGATATCTTACCACATATCTCCAATTTCCATTTTCTTGACACTGTGATGCTTCTGCTTTCCACGTCACTGATTTCTGTCTGTTATGGAGATGTAAATGGGGCTTTATCTCAGTTCACCAAGGTCCCTGTGCCATCCTCAAGCATCAGCAAGCTTTCCAGCAGCTATTTTTTTATCCCTCGCACACTCCCTGCATGGACATGAAGAAATGAGAGAGCAGAATCCAAAGGATGGAGACAGATTTAAACACAGAGAGCCTTGAAAGCGTGTGTGGAGTTAAGAGGAAGCGACTGAAGAAGAAAAGGAGGACGCTGCAGGAATCTGAGGAAGGCACCTGTGCACCGGAGCATTCCTTCGGCAGATTGAGACTTTCCCTCATTGCCCCTGTTCTGTACTGTGATCAACTGACTCCTCCCCCGACTCCAGCATCAAATCAGAGTCTGTGCAGCGAGGATGGAAATGCACTATGTTTATAAACAAGTTAATTACGGAGAGGGTTTTTTTTTTTTTCAGGATCTCATTACTTGCACAAGATGATCTTTTTTCCCATTGCTGGTCCCAGATCTGTTCTTCTCATGCTGCCTTTTAAACGGGCAGCTCAAGCTCATCACTTCTCGGTCTCCGAGTGAAAAAGAAAAGCGATTAAACAGAGCACGCCGCCGCATTGTAGATGCAGCCGGTGTCCTCTGTCTTTTTTTCAACCTGATACGTGGATGGACTTGATTAAAGCGAGTGAAGTGCCCGTCGTGATCGAGCAGAACTAAATGGATCCCGGCTCTTTAGATCCACACTACAGCAACGTGATTGTATTAAGAGGACAGTCGGGGGTCTGTTATTTTTTTAAAGGTTCCTATCCAATACTGTGTTTATCTTCCGGTTTAGGTTAATTTTCACAAATTTTTCGGTGAACCAACCCAACTCATGGGCGTAGTATCGCTCAGTCATCTGCTCTAGTTCTTGTTTTGGTTCTGTATCTCTTAACGGTAACAATAACGATAATGAGATGGCATGACTGAAGGAATGATTATGTGCATGCATGAGAACTTGGTGGCGCAACAGAGATTGGTAGAAAGGGAAAGAGTCTGAGATGAAGTGCTAAGAAACAGGAAAAGTCAGATGGATCTATTTTCAAAAGAAATAAAATGACGGTGATGTCATTAATACGCGAGGGCTCATGAACACTCATCCACAGGAGGAAACAAATCGTTTCACACATTATAGTGGACTTTATTTTAATCCAAGACATAACACGGTATTGCGGGCAGTGGTGGCCCAGTGCTGGATTACTGATGCCCACTATCACCAGGTTGTCACTGCTGCCCCCCCTCCCCCCCCCACTCCCCCAGTACAGATAACTGGGCTATCACAGACCGATCATGTGTCTCGGTGTCTATGGTGAGAGGTTCATGTAAAAAAAACTCTGTCGTGGCCTGGCAAACTGTCCAGTTGTACTTCGCCCTCACCCAGGGTTGAGTGAAATGGGCACCAGCCTCACTGCGAATCTCATTAGGATTAAGCAGTTCAGAAAATGAATGAATGAATGTATTTCATCCTTATTTTATATACGTAAATGGAAAGTGAATGGAAATCCTTTAACAGAATGTCTGTCTGTCTTCCTTTCGGCTTTTTCCCTTTTACTCGGGAGTCGCCACAGCAAATCATCTGATTCGCACATTTTCATTTGGCAGAGGTTTTTACGTCGGATGCCCTTCCTGTCACAACACTTTTAGCAAGGGACAGAAACACGCTGACGGCTTTGCAGCTCCTCTTTACGAAAGTCAGAAATGGTTCTTTTACATCAACCTCTCACCATAGACAGTGACAGACATGGCCCGCCTTTGATAACCCAGTTAGCTGCACTGGGGGGGACAGTGACAACCTCATGGAGAGTGGGACTCGAACCCCCAACCTTTGGATCAGCGATCCAGCGCCCTATACCACTAGACCACCACTGCCCCGGAAATCCTTAAATAGAATCAATACAATTATTTTCACAGCATGGTCTGGGATAATGTAGACAACTCTGCATTATCATTCATAATTCCACCAGGGTCGCAAGGACTCTGAAGCCTATCTCAGCCAACTTTGGGTCAAGGCGAGGTACATGCTGAAGAGTTCACCATTTCATTGCAGGGCCAAACCCCCCCCATCCCACACACACACACACACACACACACAGTCATTCACACCTGGGAGCAATTATTTAGCCTAATGCCTTTGCACCGTCGGAGGACACCAGAGTCCTTTGTGGAACCCCAAGCAAGCACAGGAGGAACTAGAACCTGCCAGGACTGGAAAGCAGTCCCTTCCTACTGTGAAGTCGGGGTTTAGTTTGGGGTTTATTTCATGACAGTCCATTATCAGTTTTTCACTTATTGTTTTATGAGATAATCTTAGCCCTCCAGTAGACTGGTGACCTGTTCGGCTTGAACTCCGCCTCAAGCCTGATGCTCATGATGATGGAGTGTGTGGAGGGCAAGTTCAGTGACTCTCTGATGAAATGTGACCAGGCAGGAAAGCTTTGATTTTAAAACTGTTTGTATTTCCCAGGCTAAAACACGTCATCAGTTTTCCTGTGTAACCTGCGAGCTGCTCAAGCCCTGAGGTGGTGATGATGCTCTTTGGTCATCGATACGGATCTCAGATCAGTTACACATTCTTGAAAGTCGGGCTTCAGAAACGAGACACGGTGTCAATGAGCGTAAAACAGTGACACACACCTACACCTGCGTGCAGGTTTTACTGGGTTGGTCACAGTGCTGTTGTGGTCAAAAAACAAGTGAGTACACGATGGCAGCGAAGCGACCGAGGTGCGCGGAGCGTGGGGAGGGCGCGGCTTTGGCTTTGAAACTATTTATCACTTCATCTCCGCTTTTTATTTACACAGTCGTGGAAATTTACGTTGATCAACTATAAAGTAGACCAAATTAAGTCAGTACACGCAACTCGGCCACTAAAATAAGTGGGTACACGGCGTGTACCGGCATGTACCCACCACTACAGCACTGGTTGGTCAATTCTCTAATGGCAGAACCACAGTGTGGTTGGGTTCAGGTTGATCCGGTCCACATGACTTTGTTTCCATGGCACTGTGAGGATGATGTCCTTTCAATCAGAGAAACGTGAGCAGAGACCTGATTCATACTGATTCTCATGGTGGAGGTGGTCCTCTACAGTCACTCTATTACATACCACACACACACACACACACACACACACACACACACACACACACACCTACAGTTGTGCCATGACTCAGGTTGTATCTGTTTAAGTAATATGTACTAATGCTGATTCAGCATTATAAACAACATATAAACAACGACAGCTCTCTCTCTCTCTCTCTCTCTCTCTCTCTCTCTCTCTCTCTCTCTATCTGTTTCTTTCTATCTCTCTCCTCATCACCATTTGTCTCGTTTTTTAATGTCCTCTTGCTACCTCACTTGTTTTCTGTCTCTCTCGCTCTCTCTCTCTCGCTCTCTCTCTCTGTCCTCTTGCTATTTCACTTGTTCTCTCTCTCTCTCTCTATCTCTCTCTCTCTCTCTCTCTCTATATATATATATATCTGTTTGTTATTGTGTGCTTTTACCTGTTCAGACAGTAAATTTGTGTAGTATTTATTTATTTATTTATTCGGAGGTTAAGTGCTGTGTAAGAGCTCGAGTGCTCTCAGTGCTTTCAGCTCAGCCATTATACTCAAGCAGATTAAAATATTATTTATTATAAAACAGGGACTTTTTGCCTTTATTTTTATTTTGTGGAGCTTTTATTTGTAGGATAAGAGCAGCTCGATGTATAAAACCAGGTGCAGACATGCAAACAGGCAAAAACAACAAAAAAGGAAAAACAATAATAAATGCAAATTCTGCCCAGGTGAGGGACACGCCCACCTTTTTTGCCTTGGGGATGGGGTGGGATTTTGGTTTCAGTCTTATAAAAGATAGAAAGGAACGAGTGGTTCTTCCGAATATTGCAGACTAATTCTTCTTCTAAAGCGGTGAGTTGCTCTTTGATCGTTCTTATTCTTATTTATAGAAGAATAAAATATTATAATAATACACAGCTGTTTTTACACAAGTTACATATAAATATAATATTTATAGCTATATATATATATATATATATATATATATATATATATATATATATATATATATTATCATTATTATTAGTAGTAATAATAATAATAATAATATAATTTGCTATATGAATGTTGTGACCCAGCCTGCCCTGGTACATATACGACAGATTTATTTCTCTCACTCGAAGTGATGTTTCAATAATAATTTCAAACGTGTTTTGTGATGGTCTGAAGTGTAGCGGGTGGGGTTGAGGAGGGGGTTCAGGGGTTCAGGGTAGATATGAGTTATAGTTTTAAGTGTTTATAATAAAAGCAACAGTAATAAATTCTGTTGTAAAGCTTTAAAACAAATAAATGTAATTATTTGTAGAAATGCACGAGTTTTGATGATGCAGGTAACATTACAGACCCCGAGGCTTTTATTTAATATACATCCAGCTTTAATTTCATAGTTTCTCTTAAATTATGACAGGAGTCGGTTTCATGGATTTATTATTGTTGTTGCTGTTGTTCGATTGATTGAAAATGCTAATACATTAGTGTGAATTTAATTAACATTAAAACAATGAAATTTAGGGGCAAGTGGCAGTGGTGGTCTTGTGGTATAAGGCGCTGGATCGCTGATCCAAAGGTTTGGGGTTCGAGTCCCACTCTCCACAAGGTTGTCACTGTCCCCCAGTGCAGCTAACTGGGTTATCAAAGGTCGGCCATGTCTCTCACTGTCTATGGTGAGAGGTTCATGTAAAAGAACCATTGCTGACTTTCGACAAGAGGAGCTGCAAAGCCGTCAGCACGTTTCCGCCCTGCGATGGCCTGGCGAGCTGTCCAGGGTGTACTCTGCCCTCGCCCTGAGTTGGCTGGGATGGGCACCAGCCTCCCCGCGACCCTAATTAGGATGAAGCGGTTACAGAAAATGATGAACAATGAAATTTATGCTATGATCATTTATGCAATCTATTAAAATTTAATCATCAGTGTTAAGTAATGTACAGATAATTTGTTTAGCTAACGTTTTGAACAATTTATAATAATAATAATAATAATAATAATAATAATAATAATAATTTTTTAATCGAAAGCATTTTGATTTTGTCCTCTATCAGAATTGGTATTCATGCACCAGTTTTAGTTTTGGTAGTCGTCACACTTCATTGCTCCAGTGATGAAAGTTCAGTTCTGAACCCAAAATGCATCGAGATTTATGCTGACCTGTACGGCTGGTTCTTGCTCTTGTCAGTTTGTCCCGTGTGCTTGTTCGTACCTGAACTCTGATGCCTAATCACCTCGAGGCATAAATTCCAACATGGTGTCTTGTGATGAACATTCATGGTATTTTCCATCTCATCACCATCAGGGCTCGTACATTCCGGGGTGTAAATCCAGCTCCATCGTACCTATGACTTTCCAAAAGGGTTTTATTATTATTATTATTATTATTATTATTATTATCATTGTCATTATTATTATCATTGTTATTATTATTATTATTATTATTATCATCATTGTTGTTATTATTATTATCATTGTTGTTATTATTATCATTGTTATTATTATTATTATTATTACTAGGCGAAGTTTTCAAGAATAGAAAAATTTGCAGTCATTGCTCTAGTGAGTCATGCTTCATTGCTACATTTTAAAATAAGGCCTGTCTATAGTCAACTTGGCGCGGAAAAGAGGGTGGAGTCAAAGCTGGTGTGAACCAATCAGATATTTTTTTTAATCATAATCATGTTTCAGTGGAATTTGACTCTGTGACTGAACCAGCCGCGGAGATGTCTATAGACAGACCTCTGTGTAGTCTGAGTTTAGTTGACATCTCTTTGGAAGTTTCTTATCCCAGCATGACGTGATGCCGCTGCTGTGCTCCTGAGGAAAGCTGCATTTACTCAGTTGTATAAATGAGATAAATCTAAATAGGTAAGATAAAAGGTCACAGACACCACGGCTGATAACAGTAATGCTAATCTGGTCAGTGATTCATGCTGCATGTGCTGTATTGGTAAACTGCTCAAGGTACCATGATGTCATGCTATGCTACACCTTGAACATCTTGCCAATATAATACATGCAGCATTGAAATTACTTTCATATGCACAGCATTTGGCAGAATTATAGCATGAGCCAGAGATACTTACAGTTAACTGAGAAATTGAGGGTTGAGGGCCTTGCTCAAGGGCCCAACAGTGGTGATAGTGGAGATAATCATTCACATCTACAACTGGGGACAATTTGGAACAACCAATAAGCCTAATGTGTATGCTTTTGGCCTGTGGGAGGAAACCACTATACCCAGAGAAGACCCCTGCAGCACGGAAAGAACATTGACGAGGACGTGTCTGTGTGGAACTCGAAGCCTGGAAACCTTCTGGCTGTGAGGCGAACCCGCTAACACAAGCCGCGCTATTGGTTTTTTTATCGAGATGTTATTCATTGATGTAGTGGTGTGTCTTTCAGGATTCAATGAGCTCGATGGAAATCAGACGGGATACGAGTGAACTCCTTAACTGGAGGAGGCAAGACAGAGAGGCCTTCAAAAGC
The DNA here is from genome assembly GCA_024760905.1 of Plotosus lineatus. NCBI lineage: Eukaryota > Metazoa > Chordata > Actinopteri > Siluriformes > Plotosidae > Plotosus > Plotosus lineatus. The sequence goes on along the minus strand of CM045743.1, from coordinate 44,003,157 downwards.
ACGGAACAGGCCGACGGAAGCTGCAGCACCAATGACTTCAGCAGCATCTACTGTAAAGGTGAGGCGTGTCACGGTACGCGAGATTAAAACATACGGAAGACTCTGTCGTGCTGACTGTCGTCTAAGCTTCAGCTTTCGCTTCACAATGTGCACCTGTCAGGATTATCCCTCTCTGTAATCCTGTGTTTGTATTTCTCTCGTGTTCTTCAGCGCCATCGGCGATGTAAAACGCTCACTCCATTCACACTGACAAGAAAGTCTGTCTGAAGCTGAATTTACTTCCTCTATGGCATCATCAAAACAGCTTTGCACTGCTGTCTCCTCGGTTCATTGACTCCGGGTTTGTTTACATTGCCGTGAAATCGGATCGTCTTCTGTCGGCTTAAAGCGGTCCAGCCGAGTAACATCGTGTTCGACTGTCACCACGGCCTTTGTTTAAAATACAACTTGAATTATTTAATCGTTTACTGCCACCTTTTTGGATGGATGATTTAAGTAGGGTCGCACAAGAACCCACAAGCAACTGCACAGAACGGACTCGGGGCTTTTCGCACAGCAACTGCCACATCGAATAGAGTCCGAAAATAAAAGATTAAAAAGAAAAGAACATCTGGAACGCCTGGAGCCATTGAAGCCGGTTCTGTTTCACGTGGTTTTGGATGAGCTCCAGTTCGAGGCTTCTGAATAAAAATTCATACAATATGAATAGATCCGTCTATTAGAAGCAGTTAAACTGTCAAATATTTAATTTGTGACATCATTCCAGACGCACAATAAATTCGGACATGGCAGTAAATTAATCAGGAAAAATATGTAAAATATATTATGTTAATTTGCTTGGCAGGAGCTTTTATCCTAAATGTACAATTCATATTTATATATAAAGGGTTATGATCGAGCTCAATTATTCATTTCATTACGTGTTCGTATATTAATTTTTTATCTCTAAATGTCCCAAAAATTATCACTTCACTTCAGTTCAAAGATATGGGTCTTGGGGAGGCCGGCGCCCATCTCAGCCGCCTCTGGGCGAGTGCAGAGTACACCCTGAACATCTCACCAGGCCATCACAGGGCAAAAACACGCTGACGGCTATGCGGTTCCTCTTTACAAAAGTCAGCAATGGTTCTTCTACATGAGCCTCCAGAACAGACACTGAGAGACACGGCCGGTCTTTGATATCCCAGTTAGTGCCTCCTTTTCTGGGACCAACAGGCACTGAAGCCACACACATTTTCTATAATTAACTATAATTTCTACAAGCACAGATCACACAGAGGCCACACCGCCCCGCTAAATGTAACAGGCATGGATATCATATAACCTGTATATATGACTGAAAAGCACATAGATCACAACCCTTTCTCTGGAAGCTACAGGTTCTTAGGCCACCCCTCCTTATTTATGATTGACAAGCATTTAGAGCACACGTCCTTGACTCGGACACGCCTTCTTGTCTCTTCTTTATGACTGAAAAACATAAAGACCTCACTTCCTTATTCATGATTGACAGGCACAATGGCAACACCTACTTTATTCTTAACTTTAAACATCAACATTAATTTTATTTATTCCACAATATTGTTGATTTCTGGGTTGCGATTGGTCAGAATGCCATTTCATGGTAACATTTATGTGAGGAGTCTCCAGTGTCAGGACAGAAACTTGGACTTTTAGGGTTCTTTGATTTCCAAACAATACTGTCTGATATAGAACCCCAGGTCCTATTGGTTCTTCTCTAAATTTGATCTTGATCTTGAATGTGAGGTGAAAGGGACCTCTTGTCTAAACAGGTCTGTGGAAATTAACTGAAACTTCTGTGCTCTTCACGTAGCACTTCTTCCTGCAGAGAACGGCGAGGAGATCACCAAACACTTCCTGCAGGAGCTGCTGAACATCCTGCTGGCGTACATCAGCAAGTCCATGAACCGGAGCACCAAAGTGCTGGACTTCCACCATCCGCACCAGTTGAAGGAAGGTCTGGAGGGCTTCAGCCTGGAGCTGCCAGAGCAACCGGACAACCTTGAGCAGCTGCTGGTTGACTGCAGGAATACTCTAAAATACGGTGTTAAAACAGGTTTACACACCTGCGTGCATAATGTTAACATTAAAATCTTGTAGATTTTCAGATATTACACTCAGAACACTTGGACAGAATTCCTGTTCTGACATTCCTTCTTTTTCTTGACCTCCAGGTCACCCACGATTCCTCAACCAGCTTTCCAGCGGACTGGACATCATTGGACTGGCAGGGGAATGGCTCACATCTACTGCCAACACCAATATGTAAGATTCCATCCATGCTTAAGATAAATAGCAGGATTAACAACAATGATTCTGATTGTCTGTGCCATCATCGTCATAATTAAAAATAAATAAATAAATGAAATTAAAAAATGGTTCCCCACAGTATCCCATCTTGGAAAGATGAAGTCTTGAAAGGGTCTTGGGAATGTTGGCCCTCACAGTTTTGGGTGTTGGGCAGTGGTGGCCTGGTGGCAAGTTGCTGGATCCCAAAGTTGGGGGTTGAAGCCCCACTCTCACTGGGTTGTCACTGTTGCCGCCCCCCCCCCCCCCCCCCCGTGCTCTAACTGTGTTATCAAAGGCCGGCCGTGTCTCTCAGTGTCTGTGGTCGAGGTTCATGTAAAGGAACCATTGTTGATTTCTGACAAAAGGAGCTGCATACCCATCAGCGTGTTTCTGCTCTGCGCTGGCCTGGCGAGCTGTCCAGGGTATACCCTCGCCCAGAGTCAGCTGAGATGGTCGCCAGCCTTCCCATTAATTAGGATTAAGTGGTTCAGAAAATGAATGAATGAATGAGTTTTGGATTCTTGGAATGTAGAGTCTTGGGAATATCGTGTCTTTGGATGAAAACTCCTTGGAAAATAAGGTCTTGGTGATATCGAGGCTTGGGAACATTAATTAATAGTCTTGCAAATGTAGATCTTTATAAGATATGGTGGTGTGAAATATGAAATTCCAAAGAATCCCAGAGTTCTGCAGCCTGTCTTTGTGTGTCTCTTCTCTGAAACATGTGACTGTGCGTGTTTATAGCTTCACTTACGAGGTTGCGCCCGTGTTTATCCTCATGGAGGAAGTCCTGCTGAAGAAAATGCAGTCCGTTATCGGCTGGTCTAAAGAGGAAGGAGATGGAATCTTCTGCCCAGGTAATGTCTCAGTAAGTCACTGATGATTTTTAGAATATAAAAGCATATAGTTTATGTTCTATTACTGAAAAGTTTTTCTTGTTTCTCAGGTGGTACAATATCGAATCTCTACAGCATCCTAGTGTCCAGGTATCACTGCTTTCCTAAAGTGAAGACTGAAGGCATGCGAGTATTACCTCATCTCGCCTTGTTCACCTCCGCACACGTGAGTCTGCACATTTCTCTTGTCTTCTATTCAGTGTCATCTTATTGCTCTTATTCTTTTCAATTATTTTCAATGTTAACATGTAAGCTACATAACAGTGATGGTCATGTGACGAGCAGGTAACATTAATACAAACTGAGTATTTAGATTCAGCCTTTGTTTTATTTATTGATAGCCAGTAGACTATGCGATCTGATTGGCTTACACTCATTCCAGTCATGCATAATGTTAACTGGTTGCTAAGCAGCAGCCCAAATCTGAGGCGTGTCCTTCTCAGTGATAACACCCTCCCCAAAGTTTACACCATTTGATTTCTATGTTGTTTATATCTATTTTTATTTTTTAATTTTGTGATTTGTTCTGTTCTAATATCTTTGCATTGATTGTATTCTTTTCTATTCTAAATCTCAGTTCTAAATCTACCTCATGTAAAATTGTTTATTTCTACACACATGCCGCTTGTTTTTCTGTTGTACAAGTCATATTCTGTTTTATTGTATAACCTTCCTCATAATTAATTATCCTCAATGAATTTTTTTAGTTAAATTATATTCTATTTAGTAATATGACTCATTCTATTAAATTCTATCTAACAGTTATACAATTACAAATACAGTCGGCCCTCTTCTTACGAAATCCCCAAAATACAAAAAATGCAGTATACGAAAAACATTTTCCTAAATTTTTTTCCTCTGTATACGAAACAAGTTTTTCTTACAAAAATCGCCAAATGCACCATTCAAACATTCAAACGCGCCATTCAAACATTTAAACAATGCACGACTTGCTCTCTTATTGGCTAGCTCCCAACATCCCGCCCCGCTGGCCTCCCATTGGCCTCCAATTGGACTCCCATTGGCCAGGAGGGAGCTGAACCTCCATACTACTGTACCTGTAATGCTTGTTTGTCACACGGGTAAAGGAGAGCTGTACTGTTGGTTCCGGAGTTTCTTGAGTTTTTTTGAGCGTGCTCATTGCAGCTTATTTTTGTTTTTTTTAAGTTGTTTAATTCAGTAAATGTTTAATAAATGTGGTGCGCTCCGCCGAATGTGGGCAAAACACGGCTCATCCAGATCTACGATCCCTCAAGCAAAGAGGTGAATGTTGACTACTAAACAAGTATTCAAAGTGCACTTACCTGCTTGACAGACCGGAGGTCCAGGTGAGCCGCGCCCCGTCTCAAAAGCTTCAGCATCAGCTACAATGCCACCCGCATTCGGCGGAGCGTGCCACGGAGCGTGCCACAAATGTTTCATAATGAATATAAAAATGACAGTCGGCCCTCTTCTTACAAAATTAATCCTTTCCAGCACCTTTTTCGGAATCGGGATTCTTCATAAGTAGAGGTGCATTTCACATGTAAAACATATGATTTGTTCCAAGGCTCCCAGTACTACTCCATAATCTTTAAAAATGATAAAAGTACCCAAATTTTGTATGAAATATGTGTTAAAAGTAAAAGAAAATTATTTATTAAACCATTTAAACATTTTATTAACATATTAAACCATTTTATTAACATATTTATTAATATTTATTAATATTTATTAATTAAACATTTTTTATTAACACACACACACACACACACACACACTCCTGTCTCTCTCTCTCTCTCTCTCTCTCGCTCTCTCTCTCTCTCTGTCTCTCTGTCTCTCTCTCTCTCATGCTGTGGGCCATGCCCACAAGACGTAAAATTCAAAGCGCATTCCCTGCTTGACATATCGAAGGTCCAAACTCAACTTTATCTTGATTCCTTGAGGGATCGGAATTCCAGATGAGCTCAAATGCGCCCACATTTATTAAACATTTACTGAATTAAACAACTAAAGTTATAAAAACTAAAGAGTGAAGCTTACTTCTCTCTCTCGCTCTCTCTCTCTCCCTCTCTCTCTCTCTCTCTCTCTCTCTCTCGCTGCGGGCCACGCCCACAACACGTGGAATTCAAAGCACATTCCCTGTTTGACCTATCGAAAGTCCAAACTCCACTTTAACTTGATTCCTTGAGGGATTGAAATTCTAAATGAGCTCAAATGCGCCCACATTAACTTAAAAAAACTAAACTAAAACCTTCCTTCTCTGGAAGGATGTTGAGAGACAGCCAATGAGAGAGCAACTCGCGCATCATGTGAAATTTTGATTGTCGCGTTTGAATTTTGAATTTCTCTTCATAAGAGGGGGTTGTTTTCGTATCCCGGGGACGGAAACTGAGGAAAATGATCTTCGTAACCCGGGGATTTCGTACCCAGGGGTCTTCGTAAGTAGGGGGCCGACTGTATATATAATATACAGAAATCCACATTATTTGCAGGGGTCACGTTCCTCCCCCACCTGTGGATCCTGAAAAGCTGCGAATTATTGCTGCAGTTTTAAAACCCTATGTATGATATTACATACACATATGCTTGTTAAACATATTCTATTGCCAGTCTTATTCATTAATACGGTACAGTAATAATTCTGTAAAATGTAGTAATGATAAAGTAAAAACTTTTTAATTTTGTACTGTGATAATATTTATGAACAAATAAAGCGCTTATGCTCCTTACCAGAACCTAGAGAAGATGCAGGGCGTTTGAGTTACATCATACGGCTTAAATAATCATTAAAAACACACAAAAAAACGTGAATTTACAATTCAAGCAATCACAATAATAACATGTGTGCGAAGGAGAAAAAAAGAGGCATACACATCATCTGCAACCAATCAGCAGGAGGGAGAAACAAAAGCTCTCGGCCATTGGCTAAATTTGAATCACATGCCAGTAATGCATGATAACACACATGTATAATTTGATGGGGCTGCCGCTAATTCAGTGCTTCTCAAATAGTGAAGCACGCCCCCTTCAGGGCGTGGTGTGATGCCAAGGGAGAACCTATGACCCTGGTGAACATGTTTTTTGCATTACTGTGCTAGAATTAAGTAGGTTTTTTTATTATTATTATTTAATGCTTTTTTATTTTTAATATTCATAAAGATACAGTGTTATGCAGAGGTGTATTCATAACAATTTTATAGACAAATAATATTATTTATAGTTGCGCATGGAGCGCTGGGGGGCGTGAAATGTTTTTTTTCTTCCTAGATATATATATATAATGTGAACTGGGAAGAAGGAGGGGCACGTTTAGTCTGTAGTTTTTAAACAATGAATGCAGTGTCATTACGTCAGCGTACTACGTAGGTACGTCTAAACTCAAAATTTGACTTTTTTTTTAACAAAAGAAAAGACGTAAAATCAAAAAAAAAACGTAAAACGGATGAACACAAGTCAGGGAGCGTCTGTATATAAACAGGGATCCCGCGCTACTTCGCGCTTCAATTCATGTGTCTTCAGTGCATCACGTTTTTTAAAATAAATATTCATCAAATTAAAAAATAAGGAAATTAAATAAGAATAGGTTAAGGAAAATGGCACAAAAACAAGGCCAATTATGCAAAAAAACCTCTAAACAAACACAAAACAAAAACAACCCAAAACCTCTCATCAAAACTACTTACATTGTTGCATCTGTGTCTGCACGCGTGTATATGTGTTGGCTTCTTCTCATGCAATACCATCTGGATGTGTGTGTATTTATATTTTATTTACATCTTATGGATTATTTTTCAATGTTTAATTGTTATTATAATGTTTAATTGTTATTATAAGCATTTATATCGTTGAATATGTATTTATTGACATTATATACACATACATGTACATATACGTCAGTCGGGGGGGGTCGATCTGACTTCGTGGAATTTGGTGGTCGCAAGAGGATGTTGGTCCTAATTAACTGCAGAAAATGAGTCATATGAAACAAACTAAAACAAATTTTGAAATTTATAAATATTTTTGTAGCTTATTTTTGCATTTTTTTAGCATGGCGATGGCAGATGAGGCCACATATTCAGAGTATGTACTACTCATAAACATAAAACATAACAAGATTCTTATGGATGATGTTTCCATTCTTAAACCAATACAATGATATTCTAGTGAAATTCTGGTTTATCATAAAATATTTTTGCCTGCTACACTAACGAATGCATTATCCACTTGGGATAATATCTCCTCTGATCCGAATGTCCAACAGATCACACCGTTTCCATGAAGTGTACGCGGCTATATTTTATTTTGTCTTTATTTCTACAGCCAGCCGTACACCACTGATTTCACCACATTGTTCATTTCTGTTGATATTATTATATGTATTGTTATATCTAGTATATCTATTGTTATTGTGTTTGATTCAACTCTACCACTTTATTTCTAAAATCGATCTTGTCATAATCTGATTTTGTTCTTGTTTTGTTTTGTTTTGTTTTCTTCATTGCCTATTCAATTCTATTCTCATTCATTTGTTTTGCAAGCCACTTAAACCTTATTAGGGTCGTGGCGATGCTGACGCCCATCTCAGCTGACTCTGGGTGGGGTGTGGTACACCTTGTACAGCTCGCCAGACCATTGCAGTCAATTCTCTACTATTCCAGTTTTATTTCATGTTTAGCTTCATGTTTTATTCTATTTCATTTTGTTTTATTTATTTTAACACTAGCTCACTGCAATACTGAACTATACGACGATTTTCCTCATGTACACTGATATGAATTTAACTGGAGATACTGATCGTGACTTCACTGTTTTTTTGTTCCCATTAGAGCCATTATTCAATCAGGAAAGCAGCGGCAGTTCTCGGGCTTGGCACTGACAATGTCATCACCGTGAAGTGTGACGAAAGGTAACAATCATCGTAGTGATTATGATGCCCGGGGCTTGGACTCGCTAATGGCACACTGTTCATTTATGTTTTCAGGGGGAAAATGATTCCGGCAGAACTGGAGTCCAGCATCATGGCAACTAAGGCCAAGGTGGGTCAAAAATGATCATATGGCCAACGAGCAGAAGTTACTCATCACAGAGCAGGAAATGTTTCATTGTTTTGGAATCATTTTTCCTTTTATATAAAAAATAATTGTGACGTCACAGAAGTTCTCATTATCCTGTCGGGTAATCAGTAATTAGCAATGATTTGTGAAGCCAGCTGAACCCTGATCTGTCTCCACAGGGTCTGGTTCCGTTCTACGTGGGCACCACGGCAGGAACTACAGTCTACGGAGCTTTCGATCCTTTGACAGACATCGCGAACATCTGTGAAAAGCATGGCCTCTGGATGCACGTCGATGTATTTACCCATCTTTTCTAATTCTTTATACATCCTGAAGAAGAGAATCGCGAGACGTGTGAAGTGTTGACGTTTATCACAGAAACTCTTTGATTCCCACAGGCTGCTTGGGGAGGAGGATTACTGCTGTCCAAAGCGCACAAGAACAAACTGCAGGGCATTGAGAAGTAAAGGGTTTACCTACTTTAAAGCAAACGTTTAACTTCTACAGTGGTGCCTTGACTTACGAGAGTCTTTTATATCGAATTTCCATAATACGAGCTTTGATCCACCAAAAATGTGCCCCATCCAACCAGCAAAATTTTGATTTACGAGCTCTGCTGGGGAAATGGCTTTTCCGGGCCGATTAGCCTCGTATTCTTCCGCGTGTATTCCTCTGCGCTCCAAGAACGCCTTGTGCAGTGCTTCTCAATTGTTTTCTGTGACACCTCCCACAGGAAGGAAAAAAAAAAAACATTTCTCACACCACCACCCCCCCAGCCCCCCGCGTGCAACTAGAAATAGTGTTTACTGCCCTTCATATCATTTGCTCAGTGCTTTTTCCTTGGCACAGTGAGAGCACCACTGCTACCTACTGTGGACGATGCGCAATTACACTTAATTCTAGTACAGTATGGTAAAAAAGCATGCTCCCCAGGGTAATACGTGCCCCCCCCCCGGAATCAAACCATGCCCTCCTATTTGAGAAGCACTGGCCTTGTGGGAGTTCACCACAAGCCCTTCCTCGGTGGCATTCATAGCGTGCACATGCATAATATTCTCCTCCTCTTTTATGCACCACATCATGTCTGCCCACATGACATCTTTGCCGCAGTCAAAGATCGGAAGGGTTAGGGGACTTATTGTTTATTCTTGTTTTACTATTTTTATTATTAATATTTTTACCTGTTTGTAATTAATGTTTTTACATGTTTATCTTTAATATGCAGTGGTACCTCACTTTATGAAATTAATCTGTTCCAGAGCCTTTTTCGTAAACTGCATTTTTCATATATTGAACTGCATTTTACATGTAAAACACGTGATTTGTTCCAAGGCTCCCAATACTACCCTATAAACTCTTTAAAAATTATAAAAGTACACCAATTTTGTATGAAATGCAGTATGTGTTAAAATTAAAATAAAATTGTTTACTTTTTTTAATCTCTTGAACCACCCATGCGACCCTTTAAAGTCCGGGGGTTGTTGGTCTGAAGAACCCCCACCTCCTTCAGGAGGTCCTTAAATATGGCGGTTGCTTTTTCCGAAAATTCAAAAAAAATCACCTCCGTCACTGTATCTCTGCTTTTAATGCCTCCTTCTGCTTCAATATCGTCCCAATTGTCGAGGGATTTCACTCAACTGAATCTCACGTTCATATGTTTTTATCATCTCCTGTTTTACTGATAACGGAGCCCACTTCTTCTTTTCAGTCTCACCGGGAAGCACTTTCTTGGGGCTCATGATTAATAACGAAAACTAACGCTGCAGTAAGCACACTCAAAAAAACTCAGAGAACTCACGAACCAACAGTACAACTCTCCTTCACGCATGTGTGTCGAACAATGGGTTGAAGGCACACGAAAAGCATTATGGGTACAATACTGTATTATGGAGATTCAGTTCCCTCCTAGCCAATGGGAGGCCAGCGGGGCAGGGTGTTGGGAGATAACCAATGGGAAAGCAACTTGCGCATTGTTTGAATGTTTGAATGGCACGTTTGAATTTTTAAGATGGCGCTTTCGTAACGTGAACTTGTTTTGTATCCAGAGAGAAAAATTTTAGGAAAATGCGTTTCGTAACCTGCATTTTTCGTTTAGTGAGACTTTCGTAAAGTGAGGTACCACTGTATTAGGTCAAAAATATGTGTTTTTATGGCAGGTTTTATGAGTTTGGGAAGGGGTTGGAATGGATTAATTGGTTTCTGTTATTTTTTATGGGAATAATTGTTTCATCTAACGAACTTTTCGGCTTACAAGTTTGCCCTCAGAATAGATTAAATTCGTAAATCAAGGTACCACTGTATATTTATACATAATTCTTTAGCATTCATTCACTTGTTCAACCACTTCATCCTGTTAGGGTCATGGAGAGGCCAGACCCTATCTCAGCCGACACTTGGTGAAGGTGTGGTATAGCTTGACTTGCTCGCCAGTCCATCACCCAACTATTCACACACACACACACTTATACCTAGGGGCAATACGGTACAGCCAATCAGTGTAATGTACATGTGTTTGGACTGTCAGAGGAAAGTGAAGCACCCAGAGGAAACCCGCACAAACAACCTCACCAAGCCCGGGACTCGAACTTAGGATGGTCTTGCTGTGAGGCGAACATGCTACCACTATACCAAAGTGCCGCCATCTACGTCATTATTTGACTTTACTACTCTGGCTTTGACTGAATGGCCTTTAAAATTAATTTTACAGTAAGGCTATGTCTCTCACTGTCTGTGGTGTGAGGTTCATGAAGAAGAACCATTGCGGACTTTCGTCAAGAGGAACTGCATAGCCATCAGCGTGTTTCTGCCCCGGGATGTCCTGGCAAGTTGTCCAGGGTGTACACTGTCCTCGTCCAGTTGGCTGAGATAGACACCAGCCTCCATATGACCCAAATTAAGATTAAGTGGTTCAGAAAGTGAAGAAAATGAATATATATATATATATATATATATATATATATATATATATATATATATATATATATATGGGCATCTACCAAGCATCCTAAATGTAGTATTTATCATATCACACCACTGTGTACTAATATGGGTAGTGCAGTGGCGAAACAGTTTGTTTGTGCTCTCGCCTCACAGCAAGAAGGTCCGTGGTTCGAGTAGTCAACTTTATTTTTCCTCCACCTTTGGTATTAAACTAGTCCGAGGATCTACCAGAGGTTTGCCTGGAATAAGTGTATAAAAACTGGACTTGATGAACTCCCGATGTTCTCTCGGATTTTATTTGGTTCTGTTACAGTATTACTGGATACAGCACTTCATTTGATTCGCTTCAAATGCTGTTTACGAAGAAGTTTGCAAATTAGTGTACAAACATGAGTGCAGCTGCCACCCTGATTGCAAATGAGCGTCACTCCTTATGTAAATGTACTCGCGCGTTTCATGTAAAATGGAGAAGGAAAGTCGGACAGCTCCGTGTTCTAAACTGCTCAATCCTAATTTAGGGTCATGGGGAGGCGGGTGGCTATCTCTGGGTGAGGGCAGGGTACACCCTAGACAGCTTGCCAGGTCATTGCAGTTGTTTTGATCTATCATTCTTATTTTCTGATTTGAATATTATATGTGAGTAAGTTCTACTGTATTAGGATATTAATCTGATTTAATAAGTCAGTAAATAGAAATAAACTGCAAGAATAATCCCTGACAGTATTATCTTGTTAGTTTTGTGTAACAAAGAACAAGAGTGTCATGGCTACCCGAGGCTTATTACAGGAATCAGTAAAGTATTCAGATTGTGATTAATGTGCACGGTGAGACTAGCATTAGGCTAATACAGGGATACCTTGATTTACGAAATTAATCCGTTCCGAGGGCGAGTCTGTTCCAACCCTCTCCCACACTCATATAACCCGCCACAAACACGTATATTTCACCTAATATATTAAAGATAAACATGTATAAACAATACATATTTCACAATAATAATAATCATTATTATTATAATTATAATAATTCATGTGCATTAACATTAATAATAAATAATAAGAAAACAAGAATAAACAATGTCAACTAACCCTTCCAATCATCGACTGCGGCAAAGATATCACATGGGCGTGAAGATGTTACGTGGGCAGGCATGAGGTGGTGCATAACAGAGAAGGAGGACGAGAATTTTGTGTGTGTGCACGCTACCAATGTCATTAAGGAAAGGCTTGTGGTGAGCTCCCACAAGGCCAGTGCTTATCAGATAGTGGGCCGGAGGGACTGTGACCCTGGGGAACATGGTTTTTTGCCATACTGTACCAGAATTAAGTGTAATTGCGCATCCTGTACAGTAGGTGGCAGTGGTGCTCTCACTGTGTTCCCTATGGTGTAGGGAACTCGGTGAGCATGTCACTACCACCTACTGTAGAGGATGTTCAATTACACGAGAGCTCATTAATCAAAATTTTTGCTGGTTGGATGGGGGCAGATTTTTGGTGGGATCGAAGCTCGTATCATGGAAAATTGGTTCTAAAAAAACACTCGTAAGTCAAGGCACCACTGTACTTCTGATCGGAACCCAAAGGAGTAGCACAAACTGCTGAAACTGTTAATCCTGGTTATGACAGAAAGGACCCAGACTACCAGTGCATAGCAGCTTATTGTATACTGGGCTGTCTTGGTGTTAATCTTATGGCTGATTGGCTTCTGAAGGACATGTTTTGTAAGCAACATTTTTCGAGCCTCATATAGAAAACTTCACATGACCTTGATGAATCTATGTTGGTGTCCTCAATGTTTTCGGTGTTTCTCTTGACAACCACAACTTGAATTTTATCAGAGACCCACAAAAGAATTGAATCGTGTTCAGATAAAAAGAGGATTCAAATGAAATGTGAGCGGACGACCTTGTGTTCGTCAGCGTTCCTCTGAGTCAGATCATGGTCACGTTCATATTGAATTATTAATTTAAATGAAGATTATAAACCTACAAACCCAAGAGCAGGACGAAGGCATGGATTGATAGCAATAATGTTCTGGTTGGATACCCATTTGCCCTGATGTTTTTCATGCGCATCCGTAATGTTATCAGCAGCGATCGTGAAGCCATAAACTGGCGTGGCTATACTAAACGGAACTACTTCCCAGATAATTGAATGTATGTGTAAAAGTTTTAGCCCCTAAATAATGTCAGTATTCCATTGATAAGATCTTGTAACACGACACATTTCTTATCGAGTGTGAACCGATGAATCGTTCTCTCTCTCTCTCTCTCTCTCTCTCTCTCTCTCTGTCTCTGTCCAGAGCTTCTTCTGTCACCTGGAATCCCCACAAGATGATGGGCGTCCCGCTGCAGTGCTCCGCCATTCTGGTGCGGAAGAAGGTTAGTTCCCTCACATTAATTCAAACCGTGTTTTGGGTCCGAGGATTTATTTGTCTTATGTGTGCTGATGTCAGGGTCTATTGGAAGCGTGCAATAAGCAGTGCGCGGAGTATCTCTTCCAAACCGACAAGCAGTACGACATGTCTTACGACACCGGAGACAAGACCATCCAGTGTGGGAGGCACGTCGACGTCTTTAAGCTGTGGCTCATGTGGAAGGCGAAGGTGACTCCAGGCTTTACTGTACTATCAGATGAACTGCTATTTCATATAAAGGAGAGAAGGGAGATGGTGGAGGGGTTAAGGACTTTATTTACACACAGAGTAACACACAAACCCGAAAAATTACATTACACTACAACAGTAGCTCGTTACGCTCAGTCATGCTCCATAGACCATAAATTTACTGTTTAGGAAAGAGAGAGGAAAAACCCACATCTCGTCTACATATTTGGTTTGCAAAGTACTGAGTAAGTTGTCATATTCAAAGCATTCAGGGCCAAACCCGCAGCAGAAATGCTCAGGCAGCCTTTTTAGTGTATTTAACCAAACCGAGCATTTATTTCCTGTCAATCAAGGCAATGTTAATTTTTAAATTATTCAAAATAAAATGGAGTCATAGGGGGAAAAATCTTTTAAAAAGAAGTTGACTAAGGGAACACAGCTGAAAAATAACAGAAAGGACATAAAACCCCCTGCAAATCAACATGCATCACAATGTTAAAGAATTGTTCAAAAATTCCTTGATTCAGAATCATCCCCGAAACCTTATGCCACCTTCCTTGTCCGACGCCACGCCTCTGTTGAAAATGTCATGAAAATCTGCACATAGCTCTTTGGGTCGTTCTTCTAACAACCACACAAACCAGCGGAGGGTCAATGTAACAAACCCGTGAGCAGAAGTGACTCTGAACCACAACGTGACCACCACATTTGTCCAGGTCTGCCCTTTCCTTGGAACTGCACTATTTGTGTAACAAGCAGAACCTGGATGAAATACGTATAATATTGGTGTTTATTTTCTAAGTGACGCCACTCAGGGTTCATTGTCAGCTCTTACAAATCACACAGCACAATTTCCCAGAAACGCAATAAACCTACAGCTATAAACTTTTAGAAGAAGGACTTACTCGTTAGTGATCTACGAGGTGATTAGCATCATAGGCTTGATGAAATTTTGGCATGAAAGCATGAACGTTGAAAGTTGACACGAGCGCCATCGCCACAATCAGCAAGAAGTCAAACTGCATTGTGGGTAATGTAAGTAAAAAAAAAGGGGGGGGGGGCTTTTTACATCTGAGCCTAGTGGCTCATCAGGCCGATGCTTATCCCCGGTTTTCGTAGCGTTAAGCGACCAGGAGTTCAACTCCTCCTGGATGGGACGCTAGTCCATCACAGGTTACCTTCCCAGTATATTTTTACTGGTTTCCGTTTATACTGCTGGGTGAACAGAGGCACACTTGTAATTAAGACCTTGCCCAGGGGTCTTAGCACAGTGGGGGTCTAACTGGGATTTGAACACACAACCTCCCGATCGTGAGCACAGCACCCAAACCCATACACCACCGGTCCTGTAACATAAGTAAACCAAAGAGAAAACAGATTTCGAAACAAGTTGAAACTAGAAATAATAAATCCTAGTTGCCAGTAAAAAGCTCAAAAATTGTAGAAATATTTTAATCTGAATGTTTAGGGGGATTCATCCTTTAATTAGGTACATAAATTAATTTTAAAAATTAAGATTAAAAAAAACATTAGTTGTCCATATCTGCTGATGCCTGGTGGTATTAAAGTTGTTGTTTGGTCTTTACACAAATTGAGGACTATGGTGAAATAGGAGAACTTTGACTTGAAAATGGTGATAAAACGAGGAAACTGGAGAAGTACGGGATGCAAAGAATGTAAAAAAAAACAAAAAAAAAAAAAACAGGATGGATGACAACATAGAAACCAGGCAGAGGTTTCAGCACCTTTTTGGTACAAATTGATTGGTCTGACTTTGGAATTTTCTATTCAGCACAAAAACATTTTACGTTTCCTAACTGATTTCTCATTATTAAGATAAACGTTACAGATAAATGTTTGTGGCAGTAAAGAAAGCAGCCGGCTACATTAAAACAACCACTTTTCAGACCCAAAAAAACTGCCACGTCTTTCTCGTAAAATAAAAAGCAAGTATGTATAGAGAGGTTTGAAAAGCAAAATAAAACTTTTTTCTGGTTTATTTTTATATTTTTTAATATTTTATATTTTTATATTTATTATTTGATTTTTTTTTTATGGATTATATATTCCAAAATTAGCAAACCAGTCGGATTGTAGCATTCCCATGGAGTATCTACACCATCCCCCGCTCCACCTTCAGGGCCGAAACCCCCTTCAGCCACAACTGCCCCCCAGGGGCCTCAGTGTATGTGGCAGCCCACTGCTCCGAGAGTGTGTGTGTGTGTGTGTGTGTGTGTGTGCTCACGTTTCTGTTTACAGTTTACATGTGTGTGTGTGTGTGGCTCACTTTGGATGGTTAAATGCAGATTCAATAATTTCCCTTGTGGGATTAATGCAGTGTCTCAAAATAAAAACTATATTTATATTTCCAGTGTTTGGTGGACATTTTTATCCAGAGCAGCTTACAACTTTGTTGTTTTTTTTATTTTTTTTCCACTGAGCAATTGAGAGTTAAGGGCCATGCTCAAGGGTCCAAGCAGTGGTGATAGTGAGGCTAGAACGACAGACCTTCGGATCAGTAACCCATCACCTTAACCACTAATCACCGCGGGCCCGTGTGTGTGTGTGTGTGTGTGTATGTATGCATATGTGTGTGTGTGTGTGTGTGTGTGTATATATATATATATATATATATATATATAGTAAAAGACTTCCGGGCATCACTAAATAGCACTGAAAATAAATTCAAGAAAAAGAAAAGACTGAAAAGGAAATATAATTAAATATATATATATATATATATAAACATAATTCCTTTCCAAATCCATTTTTAAAACCTTTACTTCTTTCCATATTTTTTCTATTCTATTTGATATGTGTATATAATATTATACAGATACTTCAGTACCTACAATAACACGGAAACAAATATCGCGACTTTATTTATCGTGATTATTATACAAGTATATCGTCCAACTCGAATTGTGGCGTCTGGCTCATGAGGTTATTTTATTATTATTATTATTATTATTATTGTTGTTGTTGTTGTTGTTCAGAAGGATGAAACTGTGTAAAACAGCTTTTACATGCACAATTTGGTCCTGGTTTAGACACAAACAGGGTGACTGGGAGCCAACGCTAAAATAATTTGACTTGAAAATAGTAATGACGACGACGTAACAGAAGAGGGATGCAAACAGTTTATGAAAAACAATGACGGTAGGAACGCAGGCGCGTCGGGCTTGGAATGAAAACTCTGGACTGTAATCCCCTTTTATTTTGAGATTTAAAAACATTTCTATTACGTGTTTTATGATATGTACCTGGAGTTCGTTAGCAATATGCTACGAATAGTGTAGTGCTGCAGTTCAAACAAATAGAGTGTGAAGAACATGATGATAACTCAGTGAGTTTCAGCTGATTCTTTTTCTTGGGCTGTTTTAACTGCAGGTTGTTTTATGTGTTTATTAGCAGGATGATGCAAAACGTAGCGTGTGATTTTCATGAAATTTCTATCCGAGACTCCAGTGAGGAAAACTCCGATGAGATCCTGGAGATAATCTAATTTTAAAATAATTTTAAACTAATTTATGAACATATTGAGATTTAATTATTTTTAAAAGTCTGGAATTACAGCAGGCCCAGCAGGGGGTGCTATGGGGTGCTAGGGGGTGCAGAGGTTTGCACTCTCTAGGTGCTTTTGTTCCAAGTGTACTAAACTTTTAAAAGCTCAAATATTAACCCGACCTCTTTGCTCCGTTGGAATTCTGAGAACCAGTGAAGTGGTGAAGTGGTGTGTGTTTCTGCTCGAGGGATTGAGGAGGATTGTGCACATCCTACATGATACTTCTAGCAGACCGAATAAATTTCACTCTGTTCCACATTCATGTGTACCAAAATCATGCACTTTCAAAAGACTGGATGTACACAGTTAAAGTCCTTTGGGATTTTTACACCCAAGCCTCGTGGCTCATCAGGTCGGTGCTTATCCACGGTTTCCGTAGTGTGAAGCGACCAGAAGTTCAACTCGTCCTGGATGGGATGCTAGTCCATCGCAGGTTACCTTCCCAGTATATTTTACTGGTACCCATTTATACTGCTTGGTGAACAGAGGCACACTTGTGGTTGAGACCTTGCCCAGGGGTCTTAGCACAGTGAGGGTCTAACTGGGATTCAAGCCCACAACCTCCCGATCATGAACACAGCATCCTAACCACTACACCACCGGCCTTAATACCTGTGTATTATTTTCAGGGATGAGTTTGGCTCTAATGGCACAATTTACATTTTGTTTTATTAAATGTCAATAAGTTAAATCTTCTTCTTCTTTTCCTTTCGGCTTTTCCCTTCAGGGGTCGCCACAGCGAATCATCTGCCTCCATCTCACCCTATCCTTTGCATCTTCTTCTCTTACACCAACGACCTTCATGTCCTCCTTCACCACATCCATGAATCGTCTCTTTGGTCTTCCACTAGGCCTTTTGCCTGGTAGTTCCAGCCTCAGCATCCTATTACCAATATACTCACTATCCCTCCTCTGTACATGTCCAAACCATCTCAATCTAGCCTCTCTGACTTTGTCTCCAAAACGTCTTACATGTGCTGTCCCTCTGATGTGCTCATTCCTAATCCTATCCATCCTCGTTACTCCCAAAGAGAACCTCAACATTTTCATCTCTGCTACCTCCAACTCTGCCTCCTGTCTTTTCCCCAGGGCCACTGTTTCTAACCCATACAACATCGTTGGCCTCAACACCGTCTTGTACACTTTTCCTTTCATTCTTGCCGATACCCTCCTATGACACATCACACCGGACACTTTTCTCCGACCATTCCAACCTGCCTGCACACGCTTCTTGACCTCTTTTCCACACTCTCCATTGCTCTGGATTGTTGAGCCTAAGTACTTAAAATCCTCCACCTCTCTTATCTCTGCTCCCTGTAATCTCACCGTTCCTCTTTGGTCCTTGTCATTCATGCACATGTATTCTGTCTTACTGAGGCTAATCTTCATTCCCCTCCTTTCCAGGGCATACCTCCACCTCTCTAGATTTTCCTGCACTTGTTCTCTGCTCTCACTACAGATCACAATGTCATCTGCAAACATCATAGTCCATGGGGAATCTTGTCTAACCTCGTCTGTCAGCCTGTCCATCACCATAGCAAACAAGAAGGGGCTGAGAGCTGACCCTTGATGCAGTCCCACCTCCACCTTGAACTCTTGTGTCACACCGACAGCACACCTCACCACTGTCTTACATCTCTCATACATGTCCTGCACCACTCTAACATACTTCTCTGCCACTCCAGACTTCCTCATGCAATACCACAGTTCTTCTCTCGGCACCCTGTCATATGCTTTCTCCAGATCCACAAAGGCACAATGCAGCTCCCTCTGACCTTCTCTGTACTTCTCCATTAACATCCTCAAGGCAAACACTGCATCTGTGGTGCTCTTTCTTGGCATGAAACCAAACTGTTGTTCACAAATGCTGACTTCTGCCCTTAGTCTAGCTTCCACTATTCTTTCCCATAACTTCATCGTATGGCTCATCAACTTTATCCCTCTGTAGTTGCCACAACTCTGCACGTCTCCCTTGTTCTTAAAAATGGGCACCAGCACACTTCTCCTCCATTCCTCTGGCATCCTCTCACTCTCTAAGACCTTGTTAAATGTTCTTGTCAGAAAATCTACTGCTACCTCTCCTAGACACTTCCATACCTCCACCGGTATGTCATCAGGACCAACTGCCTTTCCATTCTTCATCCTCTTCAATGCCCTCCTCACTTCACCCTTACTAATCTTTGCTACTTCCTGGTCCTCAACAGTCACCTCTTCTACTCTTTTTCTCTCTCATTTTCCTCATTCATCAGCTCTTCAAAGTACTCTTTCCATCTTCCCAGCACACTTCTGTCATCAGTCAATACATTTCCCTCTCTGTCCTTTATCAATCTAACTTGCTGCACGTCCTTCCCATCTCTATTTCTCTGCTGTGCCAACCTGTATAAATCATTTTCTCCCTCCTTACTTTCCAACCGAGCATACAAGTCATCAAACGCGCTCTGTTTGGCCTTTGACACTGCTACCTTTGCCTTACGCTGTGTCTCCCTGTACTCCTGTTTACTATCTTCGGTTTTCTCAATGTCCCACTTCTTCTTCGCTAATCTCTTCCTTTGTACACACTCTTGCACTTCCTCATTCCACCACCAAGTCTCCTTATCTACTTTCCTTCCAGATGACACACCAAGTACTCTCCTACCTGTCTCCCTGATCACATTAGCTGTAGTTGTCCAGTCATCTGGAAGCACTTCCTGACCACCCAACGCCTGTTTCAACTCCTCCTTGAAGACAACCCGACACCCTTCCTTTTTCAACTTCCACCACTTTGTCGTCTGCTCTGCTTTTGCCTTCTTCACCTTCCTCACCATCAGCATCATCCTGCACACCACCATCCTATGCTGTTTGGCAGCACACTCACCCGCTACTACTTTGCAGTCACTGACTTCCTTTAAATTACATCGCCTGCACAAGATGTAGTCTACCTGTGTGCTCCTACCTCCACTTTTATAAGTCACCCTATGCTCCTCTCTCTTCTGGAAGAAAGTATTCACCACAGCCATTTCCATCCTTTTTGCAAAATCTACCAACATCTGTCCTTCTGCGTTCCTGTCCTGGATACCAAACCTACCCATCACTTCCTCGTCCCCTCTGTTTCCTGCACCAACATGTCCATTGAAGTCTGCCCCAATGACCACTCTTTCACCTCTGGGGGTACTCTGCATCACTTCATCTAACTCCCTCCAGAATCTCTCCTTCTCTTCTCGCTCACATCCTCTCTGTGGGGCATAAGCACTAACAACATTGACCATCACATCTTTAATTTCTAACTTGAGACTCATCACTCTGTCTGACACTCTTTTCACTTCTAGAACATTCCTGGCAAACTCCTCCAAGATGACTCCGACTCCATTTCTCTTCCCATCCACACCATGATAAAACAGCTTAAACCCTGCTCCTATGCTTCTAGCCTTGCGACCTTTCCACCTGGTCTCCTGAACACACAGTATGTCCACCTTCCTCCTCTGCATCATGTCAGCCAGCTCTCTACCTTTTCCTGTCATAGTTCCAACATTCAAAGTCCCTACTTTCAGTCCTAGACTCATGCCTTTCCTCTTCTCTCTCTGGCAACGGACACGCCTCCCGCCTCTCCTTCTTCGACGTCTTCGACCAACAGTAGTCCAATTTCCATCAGCACCCTGTTGGTTGACGGCACTGATGGCGGTCGTTGTTAACCCGGGCCTCGACCGATCCGGTATGTGATTCTTTCTTGTGATTCGCATAGTTTATTTGGCATTTGTTTTACGCCGGATGCCCTTCCTGACGCAACCCTCTGCATTTATCCGGGCTTGGGACCGGCGTGAGGGAGAGACACTGGTTTGTGCCCCCCCTCACGGCTGCATTAAATGTCAATAAGTTAAATAGGTGTCCCAATTTGTAGTTTCATGGTGGACCGGTGGTAAGGTGCTGGATTACCAATCCCACGGTTGAGGGTTCAGGCCCCACTATCACCGGGTTGTCACTGCTGTGCACTAACTGGGTTATCAAAGGCCGGCCGTGTCTCTGTCTGTGCTAAGAGGTTCACATAAAAGAACCATCGCTGACTTTTGTAAAAAAAAAAGAGTTGTACTCTGCTCTCACCCAGAGTCGGCTGAGATGGGCACCGACCTCCCCGCGACTCTAATTAGGGTTAAGCGGTTCAGACGATGAATGAATGGATGGATTTCTGATTCCATTGTGAAAGCATAATGTAATGTGCTGACTATGGTGTTTTACACCCCTCATCTTCTCCTGTAATTTATTCGTACACTCACAGCTCCAGGAGTCACAGTGCAGGAAGAGAGAGCACGTAATAACGAAGGATGATTAATATTCACTCAGTGCACACAGCTGTAAGAAACATGGAAGCTAAAAAAAGCAAATGTCCAACAAATACTGAGATATAGAAGTGTAAAAGTTTAAATGTGACTGGAAAAAAAATTAGTGTTAAATGTTGACGAAATGCTTTGCAGGGATCAGAAGGTTTCGAATCGCAGATCAACCACTGCCTGGAGAATGCGGAGTATCTTTACTACAAGCTGAAGAACAGAAAGGATTTCCAGCTGGTCTTCCAAAGCAAAGTAAGTGACCAAAGACGGAACGAAACCAAATGCTTAACTTAATGCGACAGCAGTCAAGCGAGCGGGGCGGGTGGCGTTGTGGTTAGGGTGCTGCGCTCATGATCGGGAGGTTGTGTGTTCAAATCCCAGTTTGACCCTCATTGTGCTAAGACCCCTGGGCAAGGTCTTTACCACAGCAGTATAAATGGGTACCAGTTAAAATATACTGGGAAGGTAACCTGCGATGGACTAGCGTCCCATCCAGGAGGAGTTGAACTCCTGGTACCTTCACGCTACAGAAACCAGGGATAAGCACCGGCCTGATGAGCCGCTAGGCTCGGGTGTAAAAAGCCCAACAGTCAAGAGAGCAAAAGTGACTGTGTTCATAGACACGCCCTCTTTTCAATCACTGCAAAATTAACCAGTCGTAAGCATTTGAAAGGTCATGTGGTCAGAAGAGGACAGACAACATATGAATATTATGAATATTACTAGACAACTCCCGAGTGACGCATCAACAAGGTACATGACTATTAACCCAGAGATTGCAAGTTGAATTCGGTTTAATGCCACAACCATCCATGGCTGGTAGTCCATGAGAGCTGATTGGCCGAGCTCTCATAGGAGGGAAGGACTGCATATGCTCACGTCCCTGTCACTCACAGCGATCGCCAGCCAATCATGGGCGTCTGTGAGCTCATTCGTACGAGAGGGCAGATAGCACTTTCCGCACAACAGTTCGAAAAGAGGAGGGTGGCTAGCATTGCATATCACAGAGGGGGCATGTGCATGCTTTTGCTCCTCCCTAGTCCGTGAGTGTCATGTGATAGTTCCCTTCCGGTAAGTAAGTAGTTGATGAGTGGGAATTGGAAATGAATAAATTAGAGAGAAAATGGGGGAAAATAAAAAAACTAAGCATTTCATGACTTCTCTTCCTCTATTCTCTCCTCAGCCTGAACACAGTAATGTGTGCTTCTGGTTCCTGCCAAGTCGCGTGAGAAACATGTCCCTGGGTCATGACAGAGACAGAGAACTTCATGCGGTGAGAGATTAACAGTCAACCACTGTTCCTATCACTCAACATATTGCAACAAAGCACCCAGAAAGAGGGGAAAACCTGATTTGTAGCTAACTGCTTTTCAAACGGAGTGGCGCGGCGGTGTAGATGTTTAGCATGTCACACTTACAGCAGGAAGGTCACGGGTTCAGGCATTTGTGTGGAGTTTGCATGTTCACCGACGTGCATGTGTGGGTTTCTTCCGGATACTCCGGTTTTCTCCCACAGCCCAAACACATGCGCATTACGCTAACCGGCTGTCCAAATTGACCCTAGGTATGAGTGTGTGTATTGCCCTGCGATGGACCGGCGAGCTGTTTAGGGTGTACCCTGCCTTCGCCGAGAGTTGACTGAGATAGGCTCCAGCTTCCAAGTAACAAATGAGTGAGTGAGTTATTGAATAGTACAGTAGGTGTGTCCCTGATTATAAACCACATAGCACAATTTGACTCCACCCACAATCTTATTCTCAAAACAAAATAACTGTTAAACCATACGAGTACATCGATGCACCGTAATTGTTTTGTTCTGCATTTGGCAACTTAACACGTGAACACAACCTCTGCCATGTCGGTGTATGTTTACTGAACTATAAAAGCGTAAAAAGTAAAGCGTATCAGCCTTTCTTGTAATCCTTGATAAACTGCTGCAGAATAAGAAGAATAAAATACCTCAGGATGCTTCATTATAACGACCAAATCACTGACACATTGAATTTTTAAATTCTTATAATTAAGTTAAAAAAAAAAAATTGGTTTCCAGATCACTCCAAAGATCAAAGCCAGGCTGATGGAGAAAGGCGTGGCCATGGTTAGCTACCAGCCTCTTGAAGATAAGCCCAACTTCTTCCGCTGTGTCTTCTCCAATCCAGCCACGCAGAAGGAGGACGTGGACTTCCTGCTGGATGAAATCGTGTCCCTTGGAGCCGAGCTTTAAGAGTCAGAGACTTGCTTCGTTGTTTACAGACTTAGAACAAATTAATTTTCTCTTTAGGATTAAAATAATTAAGAAGTTTCATTGGTGGTGGTTCGGTTAAACTTATTTGCACAAACTGTGCTTTACTTTGTCCATTTCTGATTAGATTTGGTATGAGATAGTGAAATGTGTGTGTATTATCCCTCATCCCTCACTTTCCGCAGTTAATGGGGACCGAGATCCCCCCACGACTGCCGAATTCTGCGAAGTAGGATACCCCCCCCCCCCCGACTGACGTACAGATAAATGTATGTGTATATAATATCAATAAATACATATTCAACACTATAAATGCTTTTAATAAACAATTAAACATTAAAAAAATAATGCATAAGATGTACATAAAATATTAATACACACATACAGATGCGCAACTCACATAAAAATATACTGTAAGTAGTTTTGCTGGGAGGTTTTCGGTTGTTTTTTTGTTTATTTAGAGTTTTGTTTTTTGTTTTTTTGCATAATTGGCCTTGTTTTTTGAGGCATTTTCCTTAACATTTTCACCTATTCTTCCTTAATTTCTTTATTTTTTAATTTGATGAATATATATACACTAGTGTGTGTATATTACACACATATATATATATATATATATATATATATATATATATATATATATATATATATATATATATATATATATATATACATACACATATATACACACACATATATATATACATATATATATATATATATATATATATATATATATATATATATATATATATACACACACACATACACACACACAAATACACACACACACACACACACACACAATTAAATTTTGGGGTGAACAGGAAGTTTTGTTTGGTATGAATCACACAATTATTAGACAGTCTGTGACCTCGTTTTTGCTCTTTAAACGTGATCTGAATTTAATTCCAAATATAAAATTTATACCTTGCTGATGTTTGACACTTTAAGGCACATTCGCCACTTTATCGCGAGCGTGATTCGCGAGAGCACACGGATGGGTGTGACACTCCGATAGATAAATATTTCAATAAATATTACAATAAAAAATACAATAAATATTTCACTGGTTACAGATTTAAACGAAAGCCTTTTTTATAATTTTTAAATTTATTTATGTTTTTAATTTTCAGGATGACAGATTGTTTTAAAAAGCTAATATTTGCTAACATTTTTAAAGTAAATATCACTGATTATGACTTAACTTGTTCCTTTTGTATTGGCATTCGGGACACGTCCATGAAATGAACGATTATATAAGCATCGTGCTTAAACAGATGTAATCGGAGATGTGTTTTAGTTCAGAATGTGTTTAACTTGTTCTGTCATTTAAAAAAGAAAAGTCCACAATAGTGCTCACCTGCTCTTTACTCCAGGCTTTTATTCAGGTGTATTGTGCAGTACACTGAATAACGTGGAGTAAAACTTTATAGAGCAGGAAATGATGCCGAAGCGTTTTCCCAGGCCGCAATTCTGCAGAAAATATCTGGCTACAGTTTATACGTGAATGAAAGTCAAATCCACTGACGATCTTCTTAGGAGTAGGAAACTTCAAAATGTCTTTTTTATTATTAGAACTCAGCAGAAGATCAGGAGACATTTTGTAGACGAGCAGTTTCATGCGTTCTTTGATTTTTCTTTAAATAAACGTAATTAGAAAGAATTGAAGAAGAACTCTATTCATGAAAGAAGCCATAAGAAAGCCTTAATTTCTTTATGGGCTCTTGAATAGTTAATTAAATATTTTGAGGTTGCCCATAATTATTTCATGAACCCTACAGGAACCCTTAGGAACGTTTTTTTTCCCCCCATGTCGGTGGAAAAGCACGTGGCACAAACTCCAAAGTACCGCAGATTTGTTTTCGTCTTAAGCTCGAACACACATCAGAATTGAGCTATATTGGTGCTTGGTGCAGTCTCATGTTCTTTAATGGTTTATTGCAGGGGTCCCCAACCCCTGGTCCACGGATCATTTGATACCGGTCCACAAAATCTTTCATGGAACAAATTATATTTTTTTATTCGAGCTTCCAGTTGTTTTTGACATTGCCACAGAAGCACTGAAAGCCCTTCTTCCATTTCCAGCCACATGTGTTTGTGAGGCGGGGCTTTCGGCAGTGACACCCACCAAAACAAGACTACAGAGTAGACTCTAACCGGTCTGCGGAAACATTTTCATACGTAAAACTGGTCCCTGGAGCAAAAAAGGTTGGAGACCACTGGTTTATTGGATAATTATGGGCTTTGACAAGGAAGTCTTTCACTTCAACCCAAACCTGTAGAATAACCCTATCAAGAACATTTTCTTTCAAAAGCTTATCAATAGCAACACAGCTCATGTTTAAATTTCAAGTTCTTACCGTTATAATGAATGAAATAAGAAGGAGTTTGGACACATATTATGGGGGAACTGAAGAAACTTTTTAATGTCAAATGATACCCTGAAAGAACCATTCTTGTTAACTATGAACTACAAACTCTTCTTCAAAGGTTCTTCAGTGGTTCATCAAATATTTAGCAGTCAGACACTGAAATATTCTGCTGAAGGTTTGAATATGTTTGCAGATATTATCTTGATATGAACTGCTGTAGTAACGTACTGTATTTTACTACCACTCGTAGTTATTTATCATTTACATTCTGTGAAGCTGTGTTTTCATGTCCCGTGCCATATTTTAATGTTAATGATGGTGTACAGTACTTTAGGAATATCTAAGTAGAAGGTCTTGGAAACATCTGAATTAAAGTTCTTTATCCATGATGCACAATGTCTGAAGTTTTTTCGGCGTGTATGATCGTTTCTGAAATCCATTTTCAATGTAATGAGAAAGAGAACATTCTTCATCTCCTACAAACGATCTGAGCGAGCGGTTTGAACATACACAGCTGGGCACCGTTTACTCAAAGGTCTCAATTCCTGCAAGGGGATGCTGAGTTTTAAACATGAACACAGTTATTTATAAAACCAGAACATCACATTTTCCTCAAGCTCTGAAAACGCTGTGAATGAAGATGAAAATAATTACACTGTGTTGTGCTGTTCTGGGAAATCATCAGCAGTAGGTGGCACTCTTACCAAAACGTATAATGATGTTCCGTCTATAAGGGAAGAATGATGGCATAGCAGTCATCACTTCTGCCTCACAACAAGCATGTCATGGGTTTGAGTCCCAGGCTCAGCGAGGGCATCGCTTTACCCGAGTTTGTGTGGGTTTCCTCCCACAGTCCAAAGATGTGCATGTAAGGCTCACTGGCTGTTCTAAATTACCACATGAATGGTTGTGCATGTTGGCCCTATGATGGACTGGCAAGCTGTTCATGGTGTTTGCCCAGAGTTGGCAGAGATAGGCTCCACTCTTCTCTAACAGGACTAAACGATTGAGCAAATGAATGAACTTAAAGTGTTCGTGTAATACTGCAGCAGTGACAATTATTATTAGAATTTTACTCATTAAAAATGTATATTATTTTATATTATATTATATAGGTCGTGGGACAGCGCTGCTGACAAAGGAAAGTAAGGCCATCCTTCCTTCCACTAGTTGTGGGAGACCCTTGGGCAAGGTCGAGCACCCACTAAGCCCCCCAATCAGGGTAACGTAAGGTCATGGGAGGCAGGTCACTGATGAGATACAAGAGCATTCAGAATTCCTCTGTTCATGGTTTCGTATCTCCATGTGCTGAGCAGAAGATACCCTCAGGTACAATGGTCAGGACAACCACCCAGTACGGGCACTGCTCGGACAGAAAGTAATTGCAACGTACTGTCTGTAAATCTGCAAAGAATGTCATGACAACACATCAAACTAATCATTTGAGGAACAGCGACAAACGGGTTCTGAAGAACACCTCACTCGGTAGGGACTGTCATGGTGGACAGGTGGCACCCGATCGTCATCAAGCGTCTGTCAAAAAACAATCCACGAAATTAAATATAAAGAAGATCGCAACATGGAATATGAAAACCTTTTTCCGGAAAGGCAAATTTGAAAATGTAAAATCAGAAATGAAAAGAATGGAAATTGATATCTTGGGACTTGCAGAAGTAAGATGGAAAGGAGCAGGAGAAGTTAAATCAGATGATGGATACAAAATGCTCCATTCGGGAGGAAACCAACATCAAAGGAGTCTGCATAATACTCTCACCCAACGTAGAAAAATCAGTAAAAGTCACTGGCCAGTATCAGACCGAATCATTGCAACAACACTCAGTGCCAAACCTTTCGACATCAGCATCATACAGATTTATGCTCCAGCAACAGACCATGATGATACAGAGGTTGAAACATTCTATGAAACAACTGGAAGCAACCCTGAAACAACTGAAATCTTCTGATATCAAGATCATTATGGACGATTTTAATGCCAAACTAGGAGCAAGTAGAATTGGGAATATTGTTGGGCCACATGGACTTGGGGAAATTAACAAAAGGGGAGAACGATTAGCAGAATGGTGTGCAGAAAATAACTACACAGTTACAAACGCATGGTATAAGAACCATCAAAGAAGAAAACGGACATGGAAAAGCCAAAAAGACAGACACCGCAATCACATCGAATACATCCTTATTCAGTCACGCTTCCGTAATACAATTCTATCAGCCAAATCCATGCCAGGAGCAGACTGTGGCAGCGACCATGTCCCTGTAATATGTGCATTCAAACTGAAACCGAAAGCCCTTAAATAGAGGGGTACGCCCCCATTGGGGGGGCATGGTGTGATGCCAGGAAGGGGGGGGGGGCATCTGACCCTGGGGAACATGCTTTTTTTCCATACTGAACTAGAATTAAGTATAATTGCACATCCTCTACTGTAGGTGGCAGTGGCACTCTCACTGTGTTCCCTATGGTGTAGGGAAAAAGCACCGAGTAAACAATATGAAGAGCAGTAAGCACTATTTATAGTCATGAGTGGGGCACTGGGGGAAGGGTGAATTTTTTTTTTTTCTTCCCATAGAGTGCATCACAAAAAATAATTGAGAAGCGCTGCACAAGGTGTTCTCTGAGCGCGGAGGCTACTCAGCCCGGAAAAGCCATTTCCCCAGCAGAGCCTGTAAATCAAAATTCTGCTGGTTGGATGGGGTGGATTTTCGGTGTATTAAAGCTTGTATCATGGAAAATTCGTTATAAAAGACACTCGTATGTAAAGGTACCTCTGTATACAGTGTGCCAGTTAAAACATCTGTATAAATCCATGTGGATTACCAGGTTCCAACAACACACTAGAACTTCTGCATTGTTATAAAACCGTGAATACCAGAGCTGCAGTTATAGAAAATGAATCAGGACTCCAGCAGTGCAGTGGTAATTACCAACATTACAGCCTCATGGATCATGTTATACATCGTACTGAATACAGTACAGGGATAAATCGCAGTGTTCAGTTCAAGTTCGATGCTAATAACCATTACGCTATTAGCGCCAACCAATGAATTAGCATGCCCATTTATGTTGAGTGCTGTTTTGTATGTTAATTAAAGCATTACGTCGTTGTTTCTTATGCAACACGCGTGCATTGTACTGCGTTAAATGCCTCTTGAATGTGTAAATGAGTTTAAATGACTTACTCACAATTCACAGAGGAAAGGTGCTGCTGGTGG
Source organism: Plotosus lineatus (assembly GCA_024760905.1). Lineage (NCBI taxonomy): Eukaryota > Metazoa > Chordata > Actinopteri > Siluriformes > Plotosidae > Plotosus > Plotosus lineatus. The sequence continues at coordinate 43,973,660 of CM045743.1, read as the reverse complement.
TGTGTTTCAGATTCCTGATGCGTTCTGCTACTGCCATCTGGTGCTAAAATGCAAGAAATGCAAAAACAATACAAAAAAAAAACGGTGACCCTACATTTATAATCTTCCTCTTATAAGGTTCATATCTCTGTTAGATGTGTTCAGACTGATTGTGAGCTAGTGAGATTCCTCAGAAGCCTTGGGAAGTTTTCCAACGATACCAATCACATCTTACAATGCAAGCAGTGTAAAATGGTGGCTGTATTACATAACCCCAGCCCTCAATTAAAAAGTTACAAACATTTCCTTTTTTAAAGGTGCAGTGTGTAACTTTTTGAAAGATCTATGAGAAGAAAATAATTATATTATCAATAAATAAATTTTATTTTATGTCTTCCAGAACCTTAGAATCTTCTTCTTTTCCTTTCGGCTTTTCTCTTCAGGGGTCGCCACAGCGAATCATCTGCCCCCATCTCACCCTATCCTTTGCATCTTCTTCTCTTACACCAATTACCTTCATGTCCTCCTTCACCACATCCATGAATCGTCTCTTTGGTCTTCCTCTAGGCCTTCTGCCTGGTAGTTCCAACCTCAGCATCCTACTACCAATATACTCACTATCCCTCCTCTGTACATGTCCAAACCATCTCAATCTAGCCTCTCTGACTTTGTCTCCAAAACATCTTACATGTGCTGTCCCTCTTATGTGCTCATTCCTGATCCTATCCATACTTGTTACTCCCAAAGAGAACCTCAACATTTTCATCTCTGCTACCTCCAGCTCTGCCTCCTGTCTTTTCCCCAGGGACACTGTTTCTAAACCATACAACATTGCTGCCCTCATCACCATCTTGTACACTTTTCCTTTCATTCTTGCCAATACCCTCCTATCACACCGGACACTTTTCTCCAACCATTCCAACCTGCCTGCACGCGCTTCTTCACCTCTTTTCCACACTCTCCATTGCTCTGGATTGTCAAGCCCAAGTACTTAAAATCCTCCACCTTCCTTATCTCTGCTCCCTGTTAGCTCACCGTTCCTCTTGGGTCCTTGTCATTCATACACATGTATTCTGTTTTACTGAGGCTAAGCTTCATTCCCCTCCTTTCCAGGGCATACTTCCACCTCTCTAGATTTTCCTGCACTTGATCTCTGCTCTCACTACAGATCACAATGTCATCTGCAAACATCATAGTCCATGGGGACCATCACAGACCATCACCATAGCAAACAAGAAGGGGCTCAGAGCTGACCCTTGATGCAGACCCACCTCCACCTTGAACTATTCTGTCACACCGACAGCACACCTCACCACTGTCTGACATCTCTCATACATGTCCTGCACCACTCTAACATACTTCTCTGCCAGTCCAGACTTCCTCATGCAATACCACAATTCCTCTCTCGGCACCCTGTCATATGCTTTCTCCAGATCCAAAAAGGCACAATGCAGCTCCGTCTGACCTTCTCTGTACTTCTCTATTAACATCCTCAAGGCAAACGCTGCATCTGTGGTGCTCTTTCTTGGCATGAAACCAAACTGTTGTTCACAAATGCTGACCTCTGCCCTTAGTCTAGCTTCCACCATTCTTTCCCATAACTTCATCATATGGCTCATCAACTTTATCCCTCTGTAGTTGCCACAACTCTGCACATCTCCCTTGTTCTTAAAAATGGGTACCAGCACACTTCTCCATTCCTCTGGCATCCTCTCACTCTGTAAGACCTTGTTGAATGTTCTTGTCAAGAAATCTACTGCTACCTCTCCTAGACACTTCCATTCCTCCACTGGTATGTCATCAAGACCAACTGCCTTTACATTCTTCATCCTCTTCAATGCCCTCCTCACTTCACCCTTATTAATCTTTGTTACTTCCTGGTCCTCGACGGTCACCTCTTCTACTCTTTTTTCTCTCTCATTTTCCTCATTCATCAGCTCTTCAAAGTACTCTTTCCATCTTTCCAGCACACTTCTGTCATCAGTCAATACATTTCCCTCTCTGTCCTTAATCACTCTAACTTGCTGCACGTCCTTTCCATCTCTATTTCTCTGCCAACCTGTATTAATCATTTTCTCCCTTTGTACTTTCCAACCGAGCATACAAGTCATCATACGCCCTCTGTTTGGCCTTTGACACCGCTACCTTTGCCTTATGCTGTGTCTCCCTGTACTCCTGTTTACTCTCTTCAGTCCTCTCAATGTCCCACTTCCTTTGGACACACTCCTGCACGTCCTCATTCTACCACCAAGTCTCCTGATCTACTCTCCTTCCAGATGACACACCAAGTATTCTCCTACCGGTCTCCTTGATCACATTAGCTGTAGTTGTCCGGTCATCTGGAAGCACTTCCTGACCACCCAAAGCCTGTTTCAGCTCCTCCTTGAAGACAACACGACACTCTTCCTTTTTCAGCTTCCACCACTTTGTCTTCTGCTCTGCCTTTGCCTTCTTCACCTTCCTCACCATCAGCGTCATCCTGCACACCACCATCCTATGCTGTTTGGCAACACTCTCACCCACTACTACTTTGCATTCACTGACTTTCTTCAAATTACATCACCTGCACAAGATGTAGTCTACCTGTGTGCTCCTACCTCCACTTTTAAAAGTCACCCTATGCTCCTGTCTCTTCTGGAAGAAAGTATTCACCACAGCCATTTCCATCCTTTTTGCAAAATCTACCAAAATCTGTCCTTCTGCGTTTCTGTCATGGATACCAAACCTGCCCATCACTTCCTCGTCCCCTCTGTTTCCTGCACCAACATGTCCATTGAAGTCTGCCCCAATGACCACTCTTTCACCTCTGGGGATACTCTGCATCACTTCATCCAAGTCACTCCAGAATCTCGCCTTCTCTTCTAGCTCACATCCTACCTGTAGGGCATAAGCACGAACAACATTGAATATCACGCCTTCAATTTCTAACTTGAGACTCATCACTCGGTCAGACACTCTGTTCACTTCACTTCTAGAACATTCCTGACAAACTCCTCCTGCAAGTTGACTCCTACTCCATTTCTCTTCCCATCCACACCATGAAAAAACAGCTTAAACCCTGCTCCTAAGCTTCTAGCCTTGCTACCTTTCCACCTGGTCTCCTGAACACACAGTATGTCCACCTTCCTCCTCTGCATCATGTCAGCCAGCTCTCTACCTTTTCCTTGCATAGTTCCAACATTCAAAGTCCCTACTCTCAGTCCTAGACTCATGCCTTTCCTCTTCTCTCTCTGCCTACGGACACGCCTCCCGCCTCTCCTTCTTCGACGTCTTTGACCAACAGTAGTCCATTTTCCATCAGCACCCTGTTGGTTAACAGCACTGATGGCGGTTGTTGTTAACCCGGGCCTCGACCGATCTACTATAGCATTCTTTGTTGTGACTCGCATTTTTTTTTTGGCATTTGTTTTACGCCGGATGTCCTTCCTGACGTAACCCTCTGCATTTATCCAGGCTTGGGACCGGCGTGTGGAAGAGACACTGGTTTGTGCCTCTCCCTCACGGCTGCATTTCCAGAACCTTAGAATAATCTGTTTATATCTACTCGAAAGTCGCCATCCTGCCCTGCCATGTTCTTACAATAGCCCAGAACCATACAGCCTTCAAAAGTGAGGGTTTGAGAATTGAATTTCATCCGGCTGCAACCTATAACCTCACCTACAGATCTAAACTCACACATATCAGTACACTAATCTAACTTCTGATTATTACACTAACATGTAGAGCTATAAATATACTAATGAAGACCTATTGTAAACAGTTGATACTTTGCACAGGATATGAGATGAGTTAAATAAAAGTGAAGAAGTGGACTGCAGGAGGAAACCCGAGAACTCAGAGGAGACCACAAAAGCTCGGCGGCGTATGCGAACTTGAGACATTGATCCTAAGACTCGAGCACAGGAGCTGCTTGCTGTGAGGCATCCGTGCTAATCATTCCCCATAAAATCAACCGTCTCACTCATACAGTACAAATAAGCTTATGTAGAATTTGGTTTAATTAAATTTTAATTAATGAGGTGTATATTTAGTACCACTGAGATTTTATTTAACTCCGTCTACTGAGACTTGACCTCACTTACAAAGAAAGCATTTTAAGTAAGAATTCTTTTAAATTTTAAATAAGAAAAGAAATGTAAACGTAGCCATTTGGTCTATTTTAACCAGCTGCGTGTTCTGAAGATGACCTGCAGATGTTTGTTCTAATTTCAAGCTGTTGATTTTTTTCTCTCTCACATACCTATCATGTCTCCCATTGAAATTTCTGCCCTCGGATTAAAAATAAAAATTTTCAGTGTGCTTTACAAAAGCCGCCAACAGCTATGGAGGTAAATTAAACACAGAGCTGCTCAGTAAACACCATTCCATTGCTGTGGTAGTGACTTTTTAATGTGTCCCAATTTACAGAAATCAATGAGCAAGTCTTTTTAATCTTTATATTCCACATCGTATTCCTGATTTTCACATGGGACTTTCACATGGGAGTTGGGGGTTGGTGGCGACTCCTGGGACAGCACGCCATTATTAGGATATAGATTTGACTCAGGGTTGTACTTTAGCCATCATTCACACAGGAGGTGACTTTTTAAATGTATTTACATTCTCAAATTAAATGTCAAATCTCTCTATATTGAATGAATTAGCTGTGATGTTGAATAGAGCACAGTTTGCACTTATCCTTCATTGCATACGTATTTCTGTGTCTTGTGTTAATGATATGTTTAAGATGCTTTTCTTCAGGTAACTTAGCAACACTGAGCCAAAAAGAAATGGCACATGCTATTGCATCTGGACAACTTCATCAATCACAGACTGTGCAGCCTACAAGTTTTTTTTAGTTGAACGAAAATGCCAGCGTGTGCAGTTTGGCTGAAAAGCATATGCAGATTAATGAGCCGTGTTCGTGCTGTGTGTGCATGCGTGGTGGAAGGCATGGAGAACAGCAAGTGCATACTAAGAAAAACAAACAAACACTGGTTGAGAGTCTGAGCTGGATGTGCGAAGCTGGTGCTGATGCAACAGAATCAAAACTATTGGAGGCAGAGAAAAAATTCAATATACAGAAATTTCCCGCGTGGTTAATTCACTCAATTTAATATTGAATATAAATTACCCTTTTAATTGTCGCAAATGTCCAAAACTGATAAAGTTCAGGTGTTTTAAGCACACCAACTTCTCGCACGTGCATAAATTCAAGCCCAAGCATACCATCCATTTTTCACAGACAAAAACAAGCAGTGAATAGATTGTGCGAAAGGGCGCAGAAACTTTAAATATGGCCGTATTATCAAACCCACCTTCCCCACGAGCCTGATTATGAAATTTCTGCTCTGGTTAGCTGGAAGTCTTCTTCTTTTCCTTTCGGCTGTTTCCTTCAGGGGTCGCCACGGCGAATCATCTACGTCCATCTCACCCTATCCTCTGCATCTTCTAGGCCTTCTGCCTGGTAATTCCAACCTCAGCATCCTACTACCAATATACTCCCTATCCCTCCTCTGTACATGTCCGAACCATCTCAATCTAGCCTCTCTGACTTTGTCTCCAAAACCTCTTACATGTACTGTCACTCTGATGGACTCATTCCTGATCCTATCCATTCTCATTACTCCCAAAGAGAACCTCAACATTTTCATCTCTAGATGGCCAGCTGGAAGTCTAATTATTGTAAAACAATAATTTAGGAACAACAGCAGCTTATCTGTGAAGTGACAAATCACATGATTTCACAAACTGCAGAGTGCTGATACACGCAACCTGTGTATATATTATAAAAAAAAAAAAAAAAAAAAAAAAAAAAACTTTCTGGTTGCATCACTCGTTAACAATCTCTCTCTGAAAACATAAGCACAACTCTGTTTCCAGAGCGTCTTCAAATGGGTATCTGGAGCTGAACGTTTTATAGCGTTTAATGTTTAATAGGAAGTAATTTAACTGCACCGAACACCTTTTGGCATGAAACAGAACATTGATTGAGAGTCAGAATGACATCAGGACCTCACCTTTCTACGGCACTGTTTACTGAATGACTGCAAATATTTTCTAAAATTTTAATTACTGTATAGGAGATGACACAACCTTAAACACATGAGACAAAATTTTATTATATTACTGACTAGGGTGTACTCTGCCCTCGCACAGTCGGCTGATATGTGCACCAGCTTCGCCACGACCCTAATTATGGTTAAGCGGTTCAGAAAAATGAATGAATACCCACGTTAATGGCATGAACTGTGGTTGGAACATGAGCAAACACAGGGGATTGGTGTGTTCAAGTTTTCCCAAGAGGAGAAAATATTAAGCTTCAGGACTGTAACAGTAGCATTGTTTTATCATTGATTAATTTCCTGTGACATCACTTAGTTTCGGTTGTGCAGTTTAATAAAACATTGTACTTTCTGTCACTCCGTGCCATAGCTGATAGATGTGCAGGCCAGAGGGTGTGTGAAATCTTTTACTCTCACTACAAAGCAGTCCTGACGAGCAGCCTTGTTTAATTAAACCGTGCTGGAAACACAGCAATGAGGGATATCGAGAGTCGGGCAGTCAGCCATATTCCACCATTTATAATTGCCCTGATGGGGGTTAATATGCTCATTTTTTGACAAATTATCAATATGCTCCCAGTGTGAAGTGAATTTACATAATGGGTCCTTACAGTTGAGTCCATTTTTAACCATTCCTCCTAACGTACTGACAGCCAGGACTGTCCAGAGTACTGCACTTCTGCTGCTGTCAAACTTTATTCACAAACTGCAACAGAAATAGAAACTACAAAAACAAAGAAACAAAACAAAACAACCTTGAATGCATAGGTCAGCTCTGTACAGTGGTTCTTTTTACTTTTATGTAATTACGAAAAACCCAAAACCTTTTCACTGAAAAGTCACTGAAATATTTTCTGAGGATATCTTAATCCAAACACGTTTTCAAATATTTTAAACATTATGTCGTCTGGAATTTGTTACACAAGTGCAGTAACATGAGCATGCAGTGCAAAGCTGCATTACTGTTGGAAATTTCTGACCAATCAGAATACAGAATTGAGCAGCACAACACTGCTTCTGAGAACAACCACTCACAGCACCTGGATCACTCATTTTATTAAAAACATGATGAAGCTGAAGGAGGAAAGCCACCAAGCAGGATTTGTGTGGATTCAGTTAAAAAAAAAAAAATTAGCTCCACCTTTTTTATAATTAAATATCTACTAACTGTCAAATCTATAGTGTTCATAATTAACACATTTTTATTCATTAGCTTATTCAAAATCACGTACGTGTTGTGTAGTTAATGCTTGAAGATTTTTACAGTGGTGTTCAAGGGAAATAGTAGAAAAAATGATTTTAGATAAAGAGCTATGGGAAGGGTGATACTGTATTCCACAAATGATTCTGTAAAAAAAATTGCATGAGAAAAATAAATAATAAAAAATAACAAAAAAAATGTTTTTTTTGTGTGTGTGTGAAAGAACCACACTGCGTCACTTAAAACAGCATCATACTACAAACTCCACCAGAAAACAGTGACCGGTAAATAACCCAGTTGATGAGGTTTGCAGGTTAAGACTCGTGTTGAATCAAGATCATTAGCTCAAGTTCCTATGCCGTGTAGATAACCTTTGTTATTTCATTGCATATGACAAGAATAAGGAGGCATGTGGCCAATCTCCTAGCAAATGTTAAGGTTACACTTCGCTTAAAAAAATTAATTGTTAGAGGTTCATTCATTTCCTGAACCGCTTAATCCTGATTAGGGTCATGGGGAGGCTGGCGCCCATCTGAGCCGACTCTGGCGCATGCAGAATACACGGCCAGAGTCCAGGGTAGCAATACGCTGACAGCTATGCAACCCCTCTTTACGAAAGTCAGCAATGGTTCTTGTACATGAACCTCCCAGCACAGACCGTGAGAGACATGGCTGGCCTTTGATAACCCAGTTAGTTGCACCGGAGAGGTTCATTTTATATTCAAGAATTTTTTTTTTTTCATCAGAATTTCACATCCCCTGCTCCATAATTACATTATTTCATCAATTTCACATAATGCAGATTTTTGAGGAAGACTAAACTGCTTGAATATGTTAAAAGAAGTAGAGATTAAACATAATGAAACAGGTCCCACACCTCTATGTGCTCTCTGGTCATGGTTTTGATCCTGCGTCAAACATATGTGAAAGCTTTCCTGAAGTTATGTTGGATGTAAAAGTCGCTACAGTCACAAAAATCAGGAATCATGTCCATGGAGTGTTGTGTTGAGGTGGAGAAACATACTAGTTTAGAATCATACTGTGTTCACTGTATAGCGCACTGGTTTAAGAGGTCTTGGATTTTTCCAGTGCACACACATCGTAAAACTGCAACCAAGGAAAAATAAATACCCACAATACACCGTGGTGCTTTAATATCGACACAGAATGTAGCCTCTACAGTAAACAAAATATTAGAAATGGAGTTTGTTCCCTATGGAGTGAACAGAGAGTGGTTTGGGACATACCCCCAGTGTATGGCTAATACTGATCTTTTAGCAGTGGACCTATTATAGTAAAAATGAGTATGGTTTGGGTCCATGAGTCTATGTCACGCCCACAGTGTATGGATAAAGTGCTTAAAATGGAATTATGTTCCCTATATAGTGAATATGGCATGTGGTTTGTGTTTATATACTTAGGTGATGGATATGAACTGTAGTTTGAGGCACATCTTCAGCCGAGTTGTATTGCATATGAAATCATGTACCTGATCCATGAATTTCATTTCCTTTTCAGTGCACTACGAAGTTCCCATAGTTCTTGTTTGTAAGGAATAAAAAGATGAACGATATTCTGAAACACCGCCAGACTCTCGTCATTCAACCACAGGAAATGATGCTGAAACGTTTGGATACGCAAGACATGTTGTGCAGGACAATGGCCAGGAGAAAGATGAGGATGATGGCTACCAGCAAGATGGTGCAGAACCCAGGCCATGTAGAGCTCTTCGTTGTCACTTCTCTCCTCTCAAGCTCCTCCTCCTCCTCCTCCTCTCTGGTGGTAAGGCTTTCTGGGCGAGTTGTCCCATCTGGGTTTTTGATGCTGTACCCATAGGTATGCTTGTCCGCTGAAAGAGGCAGCATATAGCAGCCGCTATTATCGGGCAGTCGGATAAACACGGGCATGTGCGCCAAGGTGATGGCTGAAAGTGCTTCCGGGTCATCTGGCAGCTGGAAAACGGACAGTCCGCTGAGTTGGGTGACCTGGCGGCACCAGGGGCACCGAACGTCCCCATGATTTAACACCATCTGATCCAAACACACCGAGCAGCATGTATGCCTGCACTCGAGAAGTTTTGGCCGCCGTCGAGGGCTGAACGGGTTAAAGCAGATCTGACACTCTGGTCTTGACAACATCTCCATTTTTTCTTCAAAAACTCACAGAAACACAAAGGATCTACATGGACAAGCCTCAAATATGGGCTTTTTAATCCACATTTGGATTTATCTGCAGGGAAAAACAGAGATACAGCAGGTTTGCATTAAAACAATGTTTTATTGAATACTAATGAAATCTCAAACTAAGAACATGTGCTGGAAACATGTCTACTCCTACCTCCTCCGAAGGACTCTGAATAAACATGTAAACAGATCTTAAACAAGGTCTAATGGAGAGCATATCAACCAGTGAAACCCAGTATGGCTTCGGAGTAACTTGTGTTACTGACACAAACCTGTTTCATCATAATACTACTACAGATATATCATGTCAAACTGTACAGTATTTGAAACTTGTCTGAAAATGTTCAGGGTAACATGTGTCCATTTGTCAAAGCAATTTATTTCAACCCACAGATGACAAGATCGACCAAAGTGAGTTAGATATCTAAATGTCAACAAAAACATCACGGATCTACAGCATTTATAATCATAAATAGTTGCAGGATTCAGATATTCAACGAATAATTCACAGTTCAAAATCTCTCTTTTTAATAATGACCTCATTTCAAATATATCCTTAGACAAAATATCACTGTCAATAATCCTTTGTTAGGGCTCGTTTCTAGTTCTTTTTATATACTGTATAAAGTTTTCCGACCATTGAATTAAGATAAACACCCCCACCCCCCAAGCCAAAAAAAGCGCAAACACAGCTGCTTAGTCTTAACAGCTTTTCCGTCAAGGGCAAATTATGTGGTTTCAGTAGAATCTATAGAATTTACACATTGTGTAGACATCAGATAAACAACAAAGTGAAACCTTTTCTGTTCTGAACATCCTGTGAAACTTTATACTGCACACTCTCTTTCTTCTTTTCCTTTCGGCTGCTCCCTTCAGGGGTCGCCACAGCGAATCATCTGCCTCCATATCACCCTATCCTCTGCATCTTCTCGTATGCCAACTGCCTTCATGTCCTCAGTCACAACATCCATAAATCTCTTCTTTGGTCTTCCTCTCGGCCTTCTGCCTGGTACTTCCAACCTCAGCATCCTACTGCCAATATACTCACCATCGCCCCTCTGTACATGTCCAAACCATCTCAATCTAGTCTCTCTGACTTTGTCTCCAAAACCTCTTACATGTGCTGTCCCTCTGATGTGCTCATTCCTGATCCTATCCATCCTAATTTCTCCCAAAAAAGAACCTCAACATTTTCATCTCTGCTACCGGTCATTTCCTCAGCGCTATTTCTAAACCATACAACATTGCTGGCCTCATCACCATCTTGTACACTTTTCCTTTCATTCTTGCCGATACCTTCCCATCACACCGGACACTTTTCTCCAACTATTCCAACCTGCCTGCACACGCTTCTCCACCTCTTTTCCACACTCTCCATTGCTCTGGATTTTTGAGCCCAAGTACTTAAAATCCTCCACCTTCTTTATCTCTGCTCCCTGTAACCTCACAGTTCCTCTTGGGTCCTTGTCATTCACACATGTATTCTGTTTTACTGAGGCCAACCTTCATTCCTCTCCTTTCCAGGGCATACCTCAACCTCTCTAGATTTTCCTGCACTTGTTCTCTGCTCTCACTACAGATCACAATGTCATCTGTACTGCTAAAAGTGGAGGCTCTTTCCATAAGGACAGTCTCCATGTCAAATCTCGGCTCTGTGTTTAAACGATACCACATACCGTCTGAGAGGCTGTTACAGAAAAACAGATCAACACCTTATCTTCTGACCAATCAGATTGCAGATTTTAACAGCACTGTGGTGAAATTTGCCTTGCCAATTACCATTCATAATGAGAAACATTTGAATAAATTAAAATCATTCATTAGCTTCAAATTAGTATTCATAACTAGTGTGGTAATATGCAACACACAGACAAACCAAGAATTCTCTTCCCTTTTTCAGAAGCCGAAGTAACGGTGTGTAAAACTGTTTGGAGGACAAATATTGCCTTAGGAACCACACAGCTATAGTGCACATTAATTGCTTGCTGTGGTGTTGATCACAAAAAGGGTCAAATAATAATGTGAAAAAGTGAATGAGAACAAAGACAAACTGATAAATCACAAATTTACCTCATGAGATTTTCCCATCTCTCAAATTTACAAAAAACAACAAGCCTCAACCTGCGAACTCCACTTGTCTTCAATAACATGTTTTCAATAACTCCCTGAATACTCAGGACATAAGATGAAAGTTGTTGCTATAATCACACAGTTCATAAATCAGGCCTCCTCTCCACGGATTGAACCATAATCAGGTCTCCTCACCACGGACCTCATCGTTTAGAACTATTCTTCTACCATCCCCTGAGAGGGAAGCAATTAATAATGTAATTAAACCTACAATCATCTTGTGAGTGGACAAATCCCTTTAAGGCTTGTCTAGTTATGAGATGCACAGCATTTAGTGTTCAGGAAGTGGAAATGTTCCCCAGGTTAGCCTCAGAATACATGTGTGTGAATGAGAAGGACCCAGGAGGAACAGTGATGTTACAGGGAGCAGAGATAACGAAGATGGAGGATTTTAAGTACTTAGGCTCACCAATCCAGAGCAATGGAGAGTGTGGAAAAGAGGTGAAGAAGCGTGTGCAGGCAGGCTGGAATGGTTGGAGAAAAGTGTCCGGTGTGATGTGTGATAGGAGAGTGTCAGCAAGAATGAAGGGAAAAGTGTACAAGACAGTGGTGAGGCCAGCGATGTTGTATGGCTTAGAAACAGTGGCGCTGAGGAAAAGGCAGGAGGCAGAGCTGGAGGTAGCGGAGATGAAAATGTTGAGGTTCTCTCTGGGAGTAACGAGGATGGATAGGATCAGAAATGAGCACATCAGAGGGACAGCCCATGTAAGATGTTTTGGAGACAAAGTCAGGGAGGCTAGATTGAGATGGTTTGGACATGTACAGAGGAGGGATAGTGAGTATATTGGCAGTGGGATGCTGAGGTTGGAACTACCAGGCAGAAGGCCTCGAGGAAGACCAAAGAAGAGATTTATGGATGTGGTGAAGGAAGACATGAAGGTCGTTGGAGTCAGAAAAGAAGATGCGGAGGACAGGGTGAGGTGGAGGCAGATGATTTGCTGTGGCGACCCCTGAAGGGAGCAGCCGAAAGTAAAAGAAGAAGTGGAAATGTTCCCCCTCATGTTGAGTTCATCGCTGAAAGCACTCAAAGAGTGGGATCGATGATTAATTCTCACTTAAACACATAAAGGAAGTGCCATCGAATCTAACTCCTGTTTGCTTTTGATTACCAAAATAATAGGACTCTGAATAAACGATTTATTTATTGAAGCTGGTTGCTAGCCTTCTGAATATTATCAGTATAGCTCTTCCAATCATTCTTCCAAATTACCCTTCCTTTTATTGCCTAAAAGGTTTTTTGGCTTAAATGCAAGATGATTACACAACTTCAGCATTTCTTTTTATTACTGCATGTTTTTAAAGCTCTCATCAACTAGCAAGTGCTTCATCTACAATTAAAGGCTTCCGCGTTCCAGTCTTTGACTTCAAATGGATTGAATGATTTCAGTACTCTGTGCCTTCTCTAGTGCTGTAACCAGTCAGGTCATAGTTCCGGACCAAAATGCCACTGGGTCACCAACCAGACTATAATTTCTGGCTGAAATATTGAGGCTCATGGTGAATACGTCATTGGGTAAGTAAAACTATACCAAACACATTTACACTGTTCGAAATCAAACCATGATTTCTTCCCAACATCAGACTATGAACAAATGCCACTCAGAATCTCAGTGGAGCTCAGTTCCAATATAAAATCCTACTGTGTAACCAGTTAAACTGTGGTCCCTATTCAAAATACCAGCTATAACCAATTACAATATAAAAATTAAAAATGAAGGTACAACACTGACATTTTTAGCATTTCAGTATTGCTGTCTTACAGTGAGAAGGTTCACGGTTTGAGTCTCAGCAAGGGACATTTCTTTGTAGAATTTTTATGGATTTCCTCCCACAATTCAACTATATTATAATAACTGCTACTATAAGTTGTTCATAGATGCGAATGTGACCGTTTGTGTGACCTATTCAGGGTGTGGGCCACACATCCCTGATGGATAACTGGTACAGATAATGGATGGATTTGGTACTGGACTTCAAACATTGTCTGGATTTGTAGAACACAAATATGGATGTTTAGTTTGGCACACAGCCCAATGGTATTTGTCCCAAAGATTTTTTTTTAATGTAATATATACACACACATCATATATATAAAAAATATACACACACACACATATATATATATATTATATATATATATATAGAGGATTTTCTGAGTAGATCCTTCCGTAGGAGAGTGCTCAATACTTTTTGGTAGAGCAAATAAACAAAAATAAAAGGACAGGACAAAGACTTTCTATTGAAACTCCATTTATCACTACAGATCTGTTTCGAGGGGTGGTGAAACCATCCTCTCTCTTCAGGTGATTATAGAAGAATCCTTTCATCATATTATATCATTCTTCTATAATCACCTGAAGAGAGAGGATGGTTTCACCACCCCTCGAAACAGATCTGTAGTGATAAATGGAGTTTCAATAGAAAGTCTTTGTCCTGTCCTTTTATTTTTGTGTATATACACACACATTATATATATATATATATATATCTGGGTGTGGACCCCGAGTAACAACCTTCATAGTGATCGTAAGTGTATAAGGTGTGACATATGATCTGTCTATGATAGCAACTTACAACTCACTCACTGTCGTGTGCGTGTGTGTGTGTGAGAGAGTGGGGGGGGGATCATTTACATGAGCTGAAAAATTGTTTTGTCTGTTACTTATTATGCTGCTCAATACCCCTGAAATAATGTGTTTGGAATCAAGGTCGTGCTATAAAAGGCATCGCTGAGAAAGAAAGTCCTTTGTAAGACATTTTATCTGACAAAAGTCCCTCGCCTTTATGATTGCTAAATCACACTCTTTGTTCATTTAATACAGTGCTTGAAGGCATAACGGGGGAAAAAATCTATACCAGTTCGTCAAGACTCCTTTGGGTAATTTTAATAAATCATGTGAAACCATTGACCTTGTTCCATTGCCCTTGGTTTTCTCACTTTCCTACCCACATCAATCTCTTTTTTGCTGACCGAAGCAACCCACAGCACAAAAGCCTGCTGTTTTTTTTTTTTTCTAATCACTATCCATTAATATCCAACCTTTTTTCATTCATGTGCGAAAAGCTACTGTTATCATAGTTAATGAAATGCATTCAGAGAAAAATAATTGGCTAAAAAAAACAGGATCAAGCTCACCAAGATTATTACACCTCGTTTAATATTAAAAGAGGCCAATAGAAAAGAAAACGGGGTAATAATTAAGCGGTCTAGTGTTAATTGTTAGGCCAATAGAAATTGCAGAAATAACAACAAAGCAGAAAGTGGCAAGCTGGATACCAAGATAGAGGGGTTTTGTCAACACGAGATGAAAAGATAAAAAAAATCACTGATGATATTGTGCATCCACACAAGTAATGAATCATCGTAACTGGGAATTTAAGCTGCGCACTCCCTTATTAACGCCGGTGAATCAGTCACCTGGAAGAAAACAACACCTGTAACCGTTATTAAATCTGTCGGAAACAAACATATCTAGATGATGTCAGCAGCATATCATGGCAGTTTGAGCCCTTATTTCTACACTGAAAGGCCCTCTGGCAAGAACCTAAATAAAAGGTCTCAGAACAAATTAGCCATGACCAGACAGTCTCACACACCTAACATGCACTTTGGTCATAGTTTTTATCAAATCTTTCTGAGGAGTTGGAGGCGACAGCAACAGTGGGGACATCGGAGACGATTAATCAGCATTTGATAGAGTTTCCTTTCATTTCAGATAAAATCGTATCTGTGTTTTTCAGTTAATCTCCAAGCATGCTGATGATTACAAAAATCCAGTAAAGTGTTGCAGGAAAAAAAAAAAAAAAAAAAATCACTATGTGACAATTTGGTGTGAATTAATGCAATTTTTTTATTTTAAATCAAATTAAATTATCCAAAAAATAAATGAAATTAAAAAAAGCCCAAACTTTCCGTTCACACTGCCAATTTCAAGAATTTGAGTCATTATTTAGGAGGCAAATTCCACACATAGTATAAGGATCATGATTATCCTGTAGTACACTTCCTTTGATTAATACCACGTTAAAATAAATAAATCAAAACAGGTAAATCATGTAGCATTAACATGCCACTTGAAGAATTTACCTATGGATGTTATCACAAGAACGATGCATATTATCTAAAAATTATTTCAGAAATTGAAAAAAAAAACCTAAGTAAATGTGGTGTTGTGATGAAGCTACTGCACCAAAGTTGGTTATTTTGTTTATGTCAGCAGATCTCTGTCGTACTCGTTTTATCTAACAATTACCTTCATGTTTTAACGCCACTCTCTGTGTGGGTGTTTGTTACCAGAATTACATGAACATTTTTTTTCCATTTATTTTATTGATTCTTGTGTGTATATATATTTGAGATGATCCAATTAAATTATGTGGGTTGTTTTTTTTTTGGATACAGGATGATTTCTGACTTTTTGGTTCATATGGGGTAACTGGTGGAGGTTTGTGCTCAGAGTGCTTGTTTTTATAGTATTCATCTAAAGAATGCCATGTCATTCCTTTTATCGCCTTAAAATTCCCCTCAATAATCTTTTTATTTGTTTCTTTAAAGGAAAACAAACTTTTCCTCAACATGCTGGAAAGGTTGAAGCTACACTTTTACCTCTGACTTTACGAAGCTTCTAACATTGGAGACTCTTTCTGTAAGTCTTAGATATCTTTTCCTGAAAAGATGATAATTTTTTACTATTAAAAAAGAGAAAGCTGCTCAAATCCCTGTTTAAAAAAAACCTGTTGCTGTAAAAATTATAGATACTTAACCCTATGACCAATTAGAAGCAGGAATTTAACAGTGCTTAATTAATTCACCTACAACAGCTAACTAAACATCTGTCTATTATTATTATTCATATTATTATTAAACAACTGTTTTATTAATGTCTCTTATCTGTATTATATCCTGAACACCTGTTGTGTCTTTGTAAAAATGTTATGTTGATGGTTTTGGGGTTAATATAGTGATATGAAACTCAATATATTCCATTTATGTATTTTTTATTCCTGTATTACATGTTTATACTTTATGATAAAATTTTGTAGTACAGTGGTACCTTGACATACGAAATTAATCTGTTCTGAGGGCGAGCTCATAAGTCAAAATGTTTGTTAGATAAAACAAAAATTCCCATAGGAAATTATAGAAAAGAAATTAATCCATTCCAACCCCCTCCCAAACTCATAACCTGCCACAAATACATATTTGACCTAATATATTAAAGATAAACATGTAAAAACAATAACCATTTCATAATAATACATGTACATTCACAATAATAACGAATAAACAATAAAACAAGAATAAATAATAAGTCAACTCACCATTCTGATCATCGACTGTGGCAAAGATGTTACATGGCTGCAAAGATGTCACGTGGGCAGGCATAAGGTGGTGCACAACAGAAGGAAGAGGAGAATTTTGTGCATGTGCATGCTACGAATGTCAGCAAGGAAAGGCTTGTGGTGAGCTCCCACAAGAAAAGTGCTTATCATATAGTGGGCCGGAGGGGGGCTATGACCCTGGAAACATGTTTCCCCCCCCATACTGTACTAGAATTAAGTGTAATTGTGCATCCTCTGCAGTAGGTGGCAGTGGCGCTCACTGTATTCCCTATTGTGTATGGGAAAAGCACGGAGCAAATGATATGAAATGCAGTAAACACTATTTATAGTCGCGCGCAGGGTACTGGGGGTGTGGGTGTGTGTGTGAGAGAGAAATATTATTTTCTTCATATAGGGGGCCTCCCAGAAAATAATTGAGAAGCACTGCACAAGGCAGTCTCGGAGCGTGAGGAACATATGCAGAAGAATACGAGGCTAATCGGCCCGGACAAGTCATTTCCACAACAGAGCTCATAAATCAAAATTTTGCTGGTTGGATGGGGCAGATGGTGGGATCGAAGCTCATATCATGGAAAATTCGTTATAAAAAGACACACGTAACTCTAGGTACCACTGTATTTATATTATAATTTTGTTTGTCCATTGGATTTGGGACAGTGTACTCCGTGTAAGCCTAAAATCCAGTATGTTTGTGTGGTTTCTTCTCGTGTAACACGTCCGATATATTAGTTGATAAAGCTCATATCACGTGTAAGAAGGTTGGAGTGTAGAATTGCAGAAAACTTTGTGGAACTCCAGACAAACAGAAGTGGAGTGTAATAGTAGTAGTCTAAACAACCTTCATAAAACACAAAGTTAATCAGTCCACTGTGACCTAAAGCATAATCTTCATAGGACAAAGTCCTGCTCGACAATAACACTTTCTATTACAGTTAAGCCTTATCTCCATAACCAAAAGTATAACTATAAATAAATACAATAATATTTAAAATATGTGTATAATTAACGATCATGTGACGTTTTTCAGTCACAAAGTTAAAATGTGGCCGATTTCTGCAACTAAACAGACAGTTTGCGTGAAAAGTACACCGAGGTATGGACACTTCCCAGAAATAAGGAATAAAATTTACCGTGAAATAATCAAACAAGTACAAACATGAACAGTTTTATTTTACCTCAGACACTACAATCCGCTCGCGTTCAGCTCGCTCCCAATAAAAGACTTGTTTGGTTCTCCTTTCACTGTCCTTTACAGAGAAAATAACAAACACAACTTAAAATCATAATATAAAAGACATAATCCGATAAAATAAGTATAAAATACAAAAGATTAAAGACTCGGACTCGTTAAATGTACGGCTGAAGAATTACCTCAGCTCTGAGTACTGCTGTACATCGCGTGAGAGAAGGGCTCGCGCTTTGCTTTCTCACAGAACGCGCTGCTGGTTTGACAGCTTCGTGGGCGTTCACGAGCGCCCTTCTGTAAGCCAATCAGAAGCGAATATGGATGAGTGACTTGGACTACAGCAAATAATAATAAGGAAAATGGGCACTGCCTCTGCTCGCTTTGTATTTTCGTGTGCTTGTTGATGTTACACGCCGATTAGACTACGTTTAAATACTATAAACATGTCTCACGAAAAAAGATTTTCAGCATTTTGTGTGCTTTTATAACAGGTGTCGAAAAAACACTTTAAAACTATGAAAGCAAGCTCAGATTTATGCTTATTGTATTTGTTTTGTTTATTTTTGTCTTATAATACAAAGTAACTTTTGTATTACATGCTTTTTTCCCCTCAATACGTATAGTAAATAATTTTAGATTTATGATTATTGTTATTAAAAATAAAAAAGGTATTACTAATGTATTTGCATACTTGATATGTTTAAAATTAAGATTAATTTAACCAAGCACAAGAAAACAGTTTCCGTGAAAAAGAAAATTGTTTAATGAAAAGATACAATTTTGTATAAAGAGACAAAAGAATTTTAAAAAAGGATTTTTATCTTTTTATATATTAATATTTAAATTGAAACAAGTATTGTTGATATTGAACACGTGACTAGTGCAGCGCTTAATGCTGTGTGTATTCTGGTATTTTCTTTATGCTGGAATGGTAATTCACTACCAAGTAAATTACTCAAATGTTGGTCTACATTCCTAGTATTTATGCAAACACTTGTGGCTTTCAAAAGAATGTGGGGGGGGGGGGAGAAAAAAAAAAAAGCCTGCCCACTGATATGCAGCACTGCTTGTAATTGTTTGCATCTGTAACAGGAACACAGGAAGGAACAACATTGGGCGCTTCACACTGGAAGTGACTAGTTTCTGACTACAGCAGCTGTCCAAATGATTGCATGATGAAATTTCATAATGCACACCTACTTTTAGTCACTAAATACACTGAAGTTTGTATAGCTGGAAGGAAACAGCATGAAATTGGGGTTTGGTGTTTGGGTTTCAGTTGCAATGGGAACATATTTTCCCCCTGGAAACCAATTTGAATAAAAACTTGGTGGTGCTATTTCAAGTGCAAAAGTTAAAAAAATAAAAACGCCAGTTCCAGGTTTGACGCAGACATGTAGAGGTTAACCTCAGCTACAGGGAACCAGAATCCTGGATTCAAAAAAAAAAAAAAAAAAAAACCACAGTAAAATACTGTATAGTTAGAGGAAGTTATTAAATATAAATTTCCCCAGATGTCACAGTTGTCACTCAGTGACATGCCACATGCTGCAGTGCTGAAACAAGACCGGAACAGACAGCCATTAGGTCTGTCTGTCTGTCTTCCTTTCGGCTTTTTCCCTTTTACTCGGGAGTCGCCACAGCGAATCATCTGATTCGCACGTTTGATTTGGCAGAGGTTTTTACGTCGGATGCCCTTCCTGTCACAACCCTTTTAGCAAGAGACAGAAACACGCTGACGACTTTGCAGCTACTCTTTACGAAAGTCAGCAATGGTTCTTTTACATCAACCTATCACCATAGACAGTGACAGACATGGCCCGCCTTTGATAACCCAGTTAGCCGCACTGGGGGGGGGGACGACAGTGACAACCCTGTGGAGAGTGGGACTAGAACCCCCAACCTTTGGATAAGCGATCCAGCGCCCTATACCACTAGACCACCACTGCCCCTCTAGACAGCCATTAGGTCTAGTGATCATATTTTGAGTGCTCCATGTCAGTTTTTTTTTTTTTTTAAACACACATTATACTTGATGAAAACAGGATTAGTTGTTTGAGACTAAAAACAAGGATCTGTGAGGAAGTCACTTCCTGTTTTTCAAAGAAGTCATTTAAAAAAAAAAAAAAAAAAAAAAAACACTGCCCAATAAGCATCATGGCAGAGAACCATGTTAATCATTCCCTAAGAAAGATGCACATTTACCATTCCAATACACTCAGAAGAAACAAACAAGTATCAGAACTTACGTTACCTTGACTTTTCATCTCAGATCCCATTCATTCTGCAGCAAAAACATTTAACCAGAGGCCATCACACTTGGAAATTGTGGTTATCCAAAAGTATTGTATCTGGGATGCTAAAACAAGAATAATCGTGTTTAAAAGGCTTTACCCCAAGTTTTCACATTCACAAGTGAATATCTGATGTGCTATAAAGATTTCCTTTTGGCTCCCCCCCCCCCTTATCAGAGGTCATCATGGCAAATGTGCTGTATTTTCCCACAAATAGTTTATTTTTGAGGCATGTAAGGTTTCCTAGTGAATCACCCCAGCGTGTAGGCTTAGTATCTAGGTCTTCAAGTTAAACACATGATTGCAAAAGAGAATTTGCACATGTGCAATACCTTGGCAGCACAACACCAACCAATAGTTGGAAGGAGGAAAATGTCCAAAATTAAATAAATATCGGCACTCACTTGCATCAAGATGATCTTGATATCACTGCACCATTTATGAATAGATGCCCTTAAATGTAGTGCATTATATGCAAAAATGTGTAATTTTATTTTGAAGTTCACCAACTCGATATAGGTGTGTATATATATATATATATACACACACTATCTATATACTGTTCATTTTGCCATCATCTTGCCTGCCTGGAACTGATGCATCCACAGCCTAGTCCTCAGGTTACACACTCAACAATAAAATTAACTACAAAATTGTAGTTTTATTACTATTAACGAGTAATATTACTCTTTGACGCATCACCAGACTGCAACTTTAAAACCACCTGATTGGAAGACAACACCCAACACACCCCCCCCTCCCCTCAAGTACAACAAGAGTTGAATTATGCCCATTTTAAAAAGACCCCCCCCCCCCAAGGATGGTGGTGAATTTAAACAAACCACACTTCCTGAAGAATACAGTAATTCATTGCCACACAATTGGACTAATTACAAGTCACACACTTGAGTGCAGTGCAATGATTTTAATGACACCACTGTGCAGGCAAACACATCTGTACAATTATTACACTGCATTACAGGTTTAAAACAGGTTGCACAAGAGTAAAATGACATGTCAAGACTGGACCAGGCTCGGCCAGAATGCCCGAGTTATGTGCCAATTACAGTTGCATTTCTAATGCCCAGCCTTCCAAAAAAAAAAATTCTAAGAAAAAACAGACTGACAAGCAGAGCTCGCAATCAACACACTACATCTTCACAGAATTGTTTTAAGCTGGTCAGGGTGTGGTCCAGAGAAACCTTAAGAATTAAGATGAATGCACAGCACCCAAAGAGAAGCACGGTGAGAATTGGAAATGCAGCCAGTTACAGTTTGGCATTACTGCTTATTTACATAAATACCAGTGCTTTTACTTAAATATATCATGCTTGTGCATTCAATAGTGCGTTCGTGCTCATATTAGGTAATACATTTCAGTATTAAAGTGGTGCTCATAATCACTTAGCATCTTGTACCTCTTCTTTTTGTGGATCCTAGGAAGGAAAGATGCAGTCAGGGCAAGTATCCTCAGATCTTCCAAAACATGACAACCTCAGGGGTGATGCTTACCTCGACCCCGGTGGCAGTAAAAGAGCTCGGTCTCATCATGCTCATCATATTCACTTCTCCTCGTCCTCTGCTGAGCAAATGTCTTGCACGAAGGCCTTCGTCTTGCAGGTCTCCCTTTACAGGTGTTGCAAGTTCAAGTTATATAGGGAGAAATTATATAGATACATTGTATTATATATAATATAAGATGCAGAAAAAGAACCTGCCTTTTTCTTGAAGGCCACTGGATGCCTTGCAGAATCTGAATCTCTGCTTGCCAGTGTAGCTACTCCAATTCTCCTCCTCCACCACCTCTCCTGCACTTTCTTTCTGGAAGTCTTCTGGAGAAGATGAAAATAAAGGAATCTAATAAGGGAATCTGCTAATAAGGATGCGCCATGAAAGGAAACGCTTCATGTTTAAAATTAAACTCTCCTGTGTGTGGGGGGGTGTATATATCCCCCACTTGAACCCCGTTATCCTTAGATATCAAACTACCATGGGTCACAATAAAAAGGTATGACCTACCAGAGCAAGATCTCAGCTGAGTACTCCTTTGACCTTTGGCCTTGTCATCTTTAGCAGGAGGATGGGGCAGCTCGACACACTCCCCTCTGCCATGATCTTCCAGTCCACCTGGTTCAACAACTTCCTGCCTTTTAACTTGTGACACACCATGCCTGGATAGATGCTGCCTTGACACCACTTTCTCAACATCACAGATACTTTGCACTTCAGCATCTTCCTCCAGCTCACAGTCACAATCTAACAGTTCCGCAGGACTGACATCTTCATCTGGAAGGTTTGCTCCACAGCAGGCACACGTTCTGGCCCAAACAGAGCATGTGTCATCTGTGGGGACTGTTTCAGAGTGGCTTGAAACAGCACCAATATCTGCCAGTTTGTTACCACCTGCACAGGCTTGGCCAGAGGTTACATCATCTTCAACATCTGTGGAAAACATCTCATCCCTGGATGACAACTCATCCAATGAAGGACTGAGGATGCTCTGCCGCTCAGGAGCCACCGGCGGGTAGTAGCTAGAAGTGTATGGGCTGCCAAATGTGTATCTTTTAGGAGTAAACACAGTAGATGTAGGGTCCAAGTACAGGGTATCAACTTCTTTCTGAAGGAACAAACCAGGGGTAGATCCATCATAAGGAAGGTGGAGAATTTGGTAAGGCAGCTCACAGTCCGCAGTAATCGGCAACAGAGACTCCATTACCGCTACAGCAGCAGGAGGAATA
Source organism: Plotosus lineatus (assembly GCA_024760905.1). Taxonomy (NCBI): domain Eukaryota; kingdom Metazoa; phylum Chordata; class Actinopteri; order Siluriformes; family Plotosidae; genus Plotosus; species Plotosus lineatus. The sequence continues at coordinate 43,950,562 of CM045743.1, read as the reverse complement.
TTCTCAACCTTCTCAATTAAAATGGAGGTCTTACCCTCGCACAAATCAGAGCCATTATGATCAGAAACATGAGCCCCAGAGTCTTGGACCTCTGCTGAATGGCTTGCATTGCTGACACAACTAGTGTCAGACTTCTCGTGCATCACAAAAGCAGTGCGTTTATCACAATCCCGACTACGGCTTTCGTCACGAATAGAGGAACTGCCAAGAGGTAGGACATCAGACAAGACGCACTCCTCTAGTCGGCCCAGACTTGACTCTGCATCATACACAGCAGAATCACAGAGCACAGCAGGTTTCACTGGATTATCCTGGTCAGTCTTTTCAACTCGAGACCCAGGCAGTACATTTAACTCATTATCTCCACAGTTCATCTTCTCAACCTCATGAGTCAATGAAGTTACACCATGGGTTGAGGAGGTCATTATGTTTGGGTTCTTGACCACTCCTGATCTTTCACATGCTGGGAGACCTTCCATCAGCTTGCTCACAGGATCGCCAGCCTCCGTCTGGACTTCAGATGACATGGTCTCACGATGCATGCTCATCTGCTGGAAGTGCTGACGGAAACGGAGGTCTAAAGCGGCGGTAGACGGAAACAGAGGGGCGATCCTTCTGTAATCAGTCGGCTGCATGGGCGCATGTGGGACCACATAGCCAGGGTACTGCATAAATTGATATGGAGGCATGCAAGGACGGCCATAAGGGAGCACTAAAGGAAGGTAAGGACGGTCAGTAACTTTAAAGAAAAAAAAAACAATTATAAAGAGCATACCTGTGGAAATTCTTACTTGGCCCTGGATAGACATAGTGTCCAAATGGGTCCATAGGCCACTGGTACATGAAATAAGGTTGAGATGGTGGTTGGACATAGAAAAATGGTCTACTGTGATTAGCAGGGGGGTGCAATTGGTCCACATCGGATTGTGATGGAGGAGATGATTCTTAAAAAATAAATAAATAAAAAATCTAAAAACATTTCACATCCAGAACGTTTGTGCGTTTTCTATTATAAATTGTAAGAATGCTGTTAATGAACTGGGTAATGAGGTTTAGACAGACTGAAGTGCCAGTGCAGAGAACCTATGAATGAATCGATCTAGAACTAGCGATCATTAAATCCATGATCATGCTCACCTTCCATTTCTAGTGAAGGGGACAGGAACCAGACACAGGATACAAAACACCACTACAGACTATACACTGCAAAACAATTAAAAATATATAGATATTTAATCGTTTGAACAAGGAAAGCCCACAAAGATAGAATAAATGCACATAATTTAAACCATCAAAAACAAACCTTAAATGTGAAAGTGAACAATGTGCAAGGAAAGTGCACCAAAAAAGGAGCAACAAACTCTATATTCAGACGTCCTCAACCCTATAAATAGCCCATGTACGCTCCTCATGCAAGGCTCAGTTCAGCAGGTGTGCACCTCCGACTAATTACCACCAATTTAACCACTGGTGTTAAATTAGAGAGGGTATTTTAACACCAAGCGGCGTCGAAGTTGCGCAGCCTGTAACAAATGCGCAATCTTTGCAGAGACCAACGCGCGCATGCTGCCGCTGCCGCCGCCACCACCCACATTGTAATATCTAATACTTAATATTTAATAACTAATAAAATATTTAATATGTGGGTTTTTATATATTTGTATGAATTTGTAATTATTACGTAATAGTACACGAATTAAAATGATTTATGAAAAGTAATAATTTAATAATTCCCAACATTTTGGTGAAAATAAATCTGTAATTTAATGGAATATTATTATATAACAATATAATATATTAGCAATAATAATCTGTGGAGGAAAATTGACCTTTCGATGTACATTTTCAAAAAATGAAAAAGTTAGTAGCTTATAAATTTAATAGGAGGTATAATAATTATTTTCTAATGGAAGTAAGAATAAATATATCATTAAATAAATATACATATATTTTTAAAAATTTGAGATTCTATAATATTAGTGTTATATAGTTTATAATATTATTAAACCTATTTTTAAATTAAGTTATTTTAAAGGTTAGAAAACGTGATTTAAAGCAGAAGATTTTCAAGTTGCACCATTTAGGGAATCAGTGCGCAGCATCTCATCTCCAGAAGATGGCGGTAATAAACCGAAACGCATTTTTACTTTGGACCTTACCGGCCACCGTACTGTGTCTAAACCTGAGAGCTAGCTGAGTAGTCATACTGAAGTGCGCAGTAAGTGAAACATATTGACATATAGTTCCATAACCATATGACTTTTATGACTTAATTTATCATAAGAACGATATTTCGATGTGGGCGCATAACTGTCAATCTCAGTATGTCAGCAGATTTGTTGTATGTTTTGTGAGCTGAAGGCAACACAGGCAAAGCGATGTGTCTGTTTAATGCTGCCTTTGTTCTCCATGTTGTAAAAGATTCCATAATAAACAACCTTTGAATAAACTCCATTTGTGTTAATCGAGGGACTGCTTAGAAGATTTAAAAGCCAACTAGGATGAGGAGTCCGTTCTGAAAGGAGTCGATTCTCATAATGAATGCATGGCGTGCCATAAAGAGTCGGTTCAGCAGCTTTGGAATTGACTCCACGGGGATGTTTCTGCGGATTTAATTAAAGTGCAATACTGTATTTATTTGTCACTAAAGACAAAGTGTTTGTAAAAAACACATTATAAAATATGCTTTACGGTGAGAGACATTGTGGAAGATGTGAAATATAAATATAAATTTACGACAAAATATAGCTTACAACGAAATAGCATCTGTAATTATTTGCCGAAAAATTATGGTAGGACATAATGTTGATATTTGTTTCAGGACTCCCTATAATAAACAGTATTTGTCTTAAAAGCGTGTATTATTTTACTAGCTATTTGTTTGTGCTCGGGTGTGTGGAAATGCATCGCAGAATCGACTCCTGAATCCCAAACTGGTCAAACATGTCTTTCTGAGCAGTGATTGGTAGATAGGCGGTATAGTAACCAATAACAATGTAGGAGGCGTGGCTTGGAGGAACGCGGAAGTGAAAACAAACACTGACTTTTCTTTCACTTTCTGTTTACTTAGAAATAGAAATACATAAAACCAACAAAAGGATACGTTTATTTTTAATCTACAATTAATCAGTAAGCTGAATAAGGATTTTCAATATGAAAAGTCTCTGAGGTTTTATATATATATATATATATATATATGTGTGTGTATATGTATATATAATGTGTGGGTTTGTGTGTGTGTGTGTGCTCGTGTATATAATGTATATATGTATATAAACCAGGTTTATATGCCATATATAACTGCATGACATTAATTTGACTTCACCACTAAATCAACATCATTACAACATCCTCACTCCTTTGTAAATTTGTGTATTATTTTGGCAGTTAATGTAAAAATTCTCAGCTGTCTCTGCCCCACCTCCCCCCTCCCCATCCCCCAGGCGATGCCGCTGTCAGATCAGTTGGAGGAAGCGAGAAGCCGGGCCGAGGCAAGTTTATCCAGGCCTGGCTCTGTGCAAGACATCAGGAACAATGTGTCTGCTGTGGCCAACATCTCTCTGCCTCCATCAGCGAAATATCGTTTCATCACTGCAGAGACCATGCTTAGAGAAAACAGTGCTGGCAGCAACAAGGAAGAGGTGAGGGTCAAGTCAGATTTTCTAAAACATCAGTGTTGAGAGATAAGACTGTGGGTTAATTCCATGTTTTGTTTTGTTTTTTCTCCAGGCGATCTCATCCCTGCAGAAACTATCAACAGCGCTCAATATCTTAGAGAAGTACGGTTCCAACCTTACCAGCCCCAACAGACCCAAGTACTGGCGCACGGTCAAGCACAACAACCCTGTGTTCAGGGCCACAGTGGACGCTGTTCACGTGAGTGCTGCTGTTCTGGCTGCATTACTTTAATATGTGTGATAATAACAGTACTAAAATTATGTGGAATTACAGGATGGTAGTTAAAATGTCAATAAAATTAATAATAATGTGTTAAATGATTAAAGATTTTCAATGGATCACTTAGAGGTTTCAATATGTTTTATTTTAATTTATATATGCGTCATTGACTTTGGTGCCTTACCAATATTGTTTTAATTTTATGCGTTATTCTTGTGGAATGTTTACTGTTGCTTTTGATTAGTGTAATTTTTAGCCCCTCCACCAACCCAAAAAGTGTAATTAATTTTGTCATAATTGATATAATTTGAGCTATTTGTTTCTTTACAGGATGATTTTGAGTAAATAAAAACAATCCCCACTATCACCACTGTTGGGCCCTTGAGCAAGGCCCTTAATCTTAATTGATCAGTTGTATTAAACAAGACAATTGTAAGTTGCTCTGGAGAACAGCGTCTGCAAAATGCTGTAACTGTAATGTAATGGAGCAAGGATAAAAGTCCTGTGAGTGAATGATTGTTCTCTCTCAGGGTGGGCGGGATGTCCTGTGCCTTTATGGCTATACCAATCAGCAGCCAGACGGTCTGAGCTTTCCCGATGACATCATGGAGCCAGACGTCGCCAAAGTGGCATCTGTGACACTGGAGGTCATGAGTCTGCGTATTGAGTTGGATATGCTCATCAAGGTCAGTGCTGTGGGGTTTAATATTAATATTATTCATAATAGTCATCATTATAATAATTATAATATTAAGGAGTTTCATTTTTGCCACAGGACAACCATCCGCACCCAGAGTTCTTTGAGCGAATCATCCCCTCTCTGACTCAGATGGTATTTAAACATGTGTACACACAACACACACTTCTCACACCACAGCGCTGTCGGATTCTCGGTTCTGATTGGTCATGATTTTTGCGTTGATTATTATTATTATTATTATTATTATTATTTTGGAAGAGCATATCAGGCAGTAATGCTGCTTTGATTGGAGTAATAATGTAGTCAGTAATGTTCTGGCTGTTCTGTGTAATGGTTGCTGTAGTAACGGCCCAAGCGCAGGGACTTTGGGCTCTGTTTTGCACTGTTTCAGTAACATGGCACGCTGAGAGTTTTTTATATGCCGTCTTTATACTTTATTTATTATGGTATGGCAGTGTCCATCCATCCGGTGTCTGTCCGTTCACTTTAACCAAAAGGTTTAACCATTTGTCTCAGCTATTTACAGCCTTGATAGATTTCCTTAAAAGAGGGAACCGTCACGAGAGTTTTTATTCAAAAGGTCAAGGTCAGAATGTGTCAGACACAGTGTTACATCCAAAACAAGTTGACCCTTTGCAGAAACTTCTAACTGCTGTGGTAAAATTCCAGGTATATAATAGTATATGGGTGTATTATGGGCCCCGGCACTTTTGTTGTTGTCATCGTTGTCGCTATTATGAAATATGAATGGAATAACTATCATGACTGATCCAACCGCATTTTTGTGTCGGTCACACAGGATGGCGGAACTGCCGTGAACACAGATGCTGTAGTGATCTCTCCATCCAATGAGAGGCCATGGGAGAGACACCCCTTGCCCGCACTGCCTCCGTCTCAACCCGCAGGACCGCTGTCTCTCTCCTCCATCACACCCACCAAGTCAACAGGTCAGCACCTGTCCCACTCTGCTGTCCCACTATACATCATGCATCCCCACCCTGCTGTCCCACCACAGTATTCCCACGCTGCTGTCCCACCACAGCATTCCCATCCTACTGTCCAACCACAGTATTCCCATGCTGCTGTCCCACCACAACATTCCCACCATAGCATTCCCACCCAGCTGTCCCTCCACAACCTTCCTACCTTGTTGTCCCTCCACAACCTTCCTACCTTGTTGTTCCACCACAACATTCCCACGTGGATGTCCCAACACAACATTCCCACCACAGCATTCCTACCTTGCTGGCCCACCACAGCATTCCCACCCTGCTATCGGATCACAACATTCCCACCCTGCTGTCCCACCACAAAATTCCACCCTGCTGTCCCACCGCTGCATTCCCACTGCTGCATTCCCACCCTGCTATTCGATCACAACATTCCCACCTTGCTGTCGCACTACAACATTCCCACCACAGCATTCCCTCCCTGCTGTCCCACCACAACATTCCCACCCTACTGTCCCACCACACTTTCCCAGTGTAATATTTGGTTTGATGATACACTCTTACATCTTTGTCTGTACGTCCAGTCTGTCCCTGCACAATAATTCAAGATTGGTACTCGTTCACGTCCTCATTTCGGTTCCAAATACGCTCTCGAACCTTCAGGTCTTGGAATGATGTAATGTGTACAGAATTCTGTGAACTCTCTATGTCCTGCAGCTGTGTGTGAAGAGAACTGTGGTATATGTGGACTCTTCCCAGTGAAGTCCCAGTGTACCACATGCTCCCAGCATCTGTGTTCAAAGTGTGATCAACTCTACCATTCGCACCCGGCTCGAGCCACACACAACAGAGTCCCAGTCGCGTCCCCCAGATCCTCCAAAACACTCAGGTTGGGACTTAAACCTTCTCCATGATTTTCAGTGTTTAGATGTACACAACAACGGGTTTAAATAGAACTGTTCAGAGTCAAGGAGTCAATTCACTGAGTCGATTCTGTGAGTCCTTTTCCAGATTCTTGAATCTAGAATAAAAAAGGAAATTAGAGTGGGATATTAAATAAAAATGTATTTTTAAAAGAAAAAATGTTGAACTGAATCATGTTGAAATATATATAAGAAATAAAAAAGTTGATTTGCTTTTATCTTGAAAGTCTAGATCAGGCTTGCTCAATCCTGCTCCTGGAGATCTACCTTTCAGATGACTTTATCTCCAACCCTAATGTGGCCCATGTGACATGTAAAATCCGGTCAGGTCTTAAGACATTTCAAAGTCCCTTGATTGGATGGTTCGGTGGGCATGAATAGGGTTGGAGCAAATGTCTTCTGGAAGGTAGATCTCCAGGAGTAGGATTGAGCACCCCTGGTCTCGATGTACAGTAGGCCCTTGACTATTTGCGGTTTTGCAATCATGGTTTGAGTATTTGCGGACTGCCAAGCAACTGACACGTCACTCAAATTCAGCCAATGGCTGTCCTCCCTCCTGCTGATTGGTTGAGATGTTGTAACGCCCCTTTTTCCTCATTCGTGCACAAGTTGTCAATGAGCCTCTTTTTTTAATGTGTCTTAATTACCATTTAAGCTCTATGATGCCACTCAAATGCTTTGCGTCTTCTCTGGCTAAGCAATAGAAAACGCTGGATGTCTCTTCTGAAGAAATAAGACTTTCTCCTGAAGAAACGACAGTTTCCTCTGAACTGTTGTATTAAAGTCTTTTTCAATTATTATTCTAGTACAGTATCTAAGTTAATGTTTAGAATGTTTGTGCATGAGATTTTGTGTTCTGTAGCATGTTTAACAAACGATACCAAAAGGATAAACTTTATTACGCGTCATGTCCTTTTGCATTGACCGTGACGTCTCCAAGATGGCGCTGCCTAGAGGGCGACGTCGCGGAGTTCTCAGTGTCAAATTGTTTCTTTGTTCGTTTTAATTTGTTTTATTTGTTGTTTTTTTGTTCATGTTTTGCACTATGCTCGTCTATGACCGGTCAACCCTACTACAGCTATGAGATCAGAGTCTTCGGGCGTGTAGAACTGAACACGCTCAACTCCTATCCTGAGCTAATATGCTATGGTAGCTTAATGCTAGCTGCATCCCGGATAACAATATGCCCAGGCGGAGTTCTCAGAGTCTCCAGAGCTTGGTTAGAAGTGGAAGGTTAGCTCTTCCGGTCATACTGCTTGAAAATGTTCAGTCCTTGCAAAACAAGATGGACGAGCTTCATGCTCGGATTGCAGCGCAGAGGGATCTACAGGACTGCTCCATGCTGTGTTTCTGTGAAACATGGCTCGAGGAGAGTACACCCGACGAGGCGATTGCACTAGCTGGCTACATGGCCTTTGTCCCCTGCGATCCCAAGCGCCGGAGTTGTCGTTCGGGCCCCTCCCCGCCTGGGCTTATTGTTAGCCAGGGTGTGGCTAGCTTTGAGCTACCATAGCATATTTGCTCAGGATAGAAGTTGAGCGTATTTAGTTCTACACGCCCGAAGACTCCGATCTCATAGCTGTAGTAGGGTCGACCGGTCATGGATGAGCATAGTGCAAAACATGAACAAACAAAACAAATAACATAAAACGAACAAAGAAACAATTTGACCCAGAGAACTCCGCGACGTCGCCTTCGAGGCAGCGCCATCTTGGAGACGTCACTCCAAGTTCAATGTAAAAGGACATGAAAGCATAATATAGTTTACCCTTTTGGTATCGTTTGTTAAACATGCTACAGAACATAAAATCTCATGCACAAACATTCTAAACATTAACTTAGATACTGTACTGGAATAATAATTGAAAGAGACTTTAGTACTTGTGCTTTACAACAGTATATGCTACATAATATTTATATTTTATCATCAATATAACAGTGTGTAATCAGGGTCTGCTGGGAACATTTGGCTGAGTCCCCTGTCCGAGAGGCCTTTAACTCCCACCTCTGGCAGAGCTACAACCACTTTCCAGAGGAGGCAGGAGACATGTAATCCGAATGGGCCATGTTTCGTGCCTCCATTGCTGAGGCGGCAGCCCATAGCTGTGGCCGTAAGGTCGTCGGTGCTTGTCGTGGCGGTAATCCCCGAACCCGGTGTTGGACACCTACGGTGAAGGGGGCCATCCAGCTGAAGAAGGAGGCCTATCGGGTTTTATTAGCCTGTCGGACTCCTGAGGCAGCAAACGGGTACCGGCAGGCCAAACGTGCTGCAGCCGAGACTGTCGCAGATGCAAAATCTCGGGCGTGGGAGGAGTTCGGTGAGGGCCTGGAGAGTGATTATCGGTTGGCATCAAAAAGGTTCTGGGCCACCATCTGTCGCCTCAGGAGGGGGAAGCAGTTCTTCACAAACACTGTTTACAGTGGAGGTGGGGAGCTGCTTACCTTGACTGGGGATGTTGTTGAGAGGTGGAGGGAATACTTTGAGGACCTCCTCAATCCCACCAACACGCCCTCCGTGGAAGAGGAAGACCCTGGGGGTTCGGGTGAGGGTCCGCCCATCACTGGAGTGAGGTCACTGAGGTTGTCAAAAAGCTCCTCGGTGGTCGAGCTCCGGGGTTGGACGAGATCCGCCCGGAATATCTCAGGGCTCTGGATGTTGTAGGACTGTCTTGGTTGACGCGTCTCTGCAACATCGCGTGGTCATCAGGGGCTGTACCTCTGGATTGGCAAACTGGGATGGTGGTCCAAATTTTTAAGAAGGGGGGACTAGAGGGTGTGTTCCAATTATCGGGGAATTACACTCCTCAGCCTACCTGGGAAAGTCTATGCAGGGGTACTAGAGAGGAGGATCCGACCGATAGTCGAACCTCGGATTCAGGAGGAACAATGTGGTTTTCGTCCTGGCCGCAGCACTCTTGACCAACTCTATACGCTCCACAGGATTCTGGAGGGGGCATGGGAGTTTGCCCAATCTGTCCACATGTGTTTTGTGGATTTGTAGAAGGCTTTCGACCGTGTCCCTCGAACGATCTTGTGGGGCGTGCTCCGAGAGTACGGCGTTCCGGATCCGTTGCTACGAGCTATTCGGTCGCTGTATCACCGGAGACAGAGTTTGGTCCGTATTGGTAACAGGTCAGATTCGTTTCCAGTGGGAGTTGGAGTCCGCCAAGGCTGTCCTTTGTCACCGATTCTGTTCATAATTTTTATGGGCAGAATTTCTAGGCGCAGTCGAGGCGATGAGGGGTTCTGGTTTGGTGGCCATCGGATATCATCTCTGCTTTTTGCGGATGATGTTGTCCTTTTGGCTTCATCAAGTCGGGCCCTCCAGCTCTCATTGGAGCGATTCGCAGTTGAGTGCGAAGCAGCCGGGATGAAGATCAGTACCTCTAAGTCTGAGGCCATGGTTCTCAGTCGGACAATGGTGAAATGCACCCTCCGGGTCGGGAATGAGGTCCTGCCCCAAGTGGAGGAGTTTAAGTATCTTGGGGTCTTGTTTACGAGTGAGGGAAGGATGGAGCGAGAGATCGACAGACGGATCGCTGCAGCCTCTGCTGTTAAGCGGTGCCTGTACCGGTCCGTCGTGGTGAAGAAGGAGCTGAGCCGCAAGGCAAAGCTCTCAATTTACCAGTCGATCTACATTCCAACCCTCACCTATGGTCACGAGCTTTGGGTAATGACCGAAAGAACAAGATCACGGATACAAGCGGCTGAAATGAGTTTCCTTTGCCGGGTGGCGGGGTACTCCCTTAGAGATAAGGTGAGAAGCTCCGCCATCCGGGGAGAGCTCGGATTAGATCCGCTGCTCCTCCGCATTGAGAGGGGACAGTTGAGGTGGCTCGGGCATCTGGTCAGAATGCCCCCCGGACGCCTCCCTGGTGTGGTGTTTCGGGCATGTCCAACCGGGAAGAGACCCCGGAGTCGACCTAGAACACGCTGTAGGGACTATGTCTCTCGGCTTGTCTGGGACCGCCTCGGTGTTCCCCTGGGAGAGTTGGAGGAAGTGGCTCGGGAGAGGGACGTCTGGACCTCTTTGCTGAGGTTGCTGCCCCCGCGACCCGACCCTGGACTAAGCGGAAGAAGATGATGATGATGATGAAATATAACAGTAAAAATTGAAACATTTTTCTTAATCATGACTACATTTTACTACATTAATACTGTATTAATGAGTAAGACTGTCTATAGAATGTGTTTAAGAAGCATATTTTAGTGCATGTGATAGATACATAGGATTTTACTTCCGGTTGCTCATTCGCACATGTAATATGATGCATGGGGTTTTACTTCCGGGTACAGAACTCACGGATTATCTTCATTCACGGAGGGGCCAGCACCGAACCCTCGCGAATATTGAGGGCCTACTGTACATGTCGTTTATATCTGTTTTTATGAAACTTTCAGTGCGTCTCTGTCCACGTGGTGTTGTTCATACTGCACGACGGTCAATACACTGCAGCAGGTGTTATGTAACACCTGTGAGCGCCCTCGTCTGGCCGCTTCTGCCCCGGCCGTGCAGGAAGATCCTCCACAGCCCTCCACTATAACGGGTGAGTGAAGTCTCTTGATGGTTTAATGATTATAAGAGCCAGAAGTTTGATCAGGTCCGGTCAGAAGTGTCGAACGGTGACTTTTGGCCTCGGAGTCTCCGGTGCCAGTGTTTTGTATTATCTGACTTAGAGATAGAGAACGAAGATATTAGCAAGGAAACAGCTGTTTATATCTGATAGAAGGTAATGTGAGAACATCGGCATCGCTGATGACTCTCCGTGATATCTGAAGGAGGTTGTGTAATAATACAGAATGTGACGTATTGATGTAGGTGGAGTTCAGTTCCCTGCGTGTTTTCTCAGAGTGGGAGTGTAAGAGCTGTACGGTGGTGAACGCGGGCAGCAGTATTCTGTGTGAGGTCTGTGAGCGGCCCCGTCTGGCCAAACGCCCTCCTGTGACGCCATCGCGGCCTGTACCACCTTCTCCTGCAGGGCTGTTCGACACCGGTCAGGTACTCACTGTGACCCAGCCTCACCTTCAACATGTTTCCTTGAAATGTTTTGGGTTTTTGGCGGAGCCTAAATATTAATTAGAATATTTAATGCATATGCAAAATCGATACTACATCATGAATCACTGTTGCATAAAACCTCTTTTATTTATAACATGAAGTAAATTTAAATAACCGTAATGACACATCTCTTCGTGCATCGTTAAATTTTAATCGATTGACAGGTGTTTCTGGGTCAAGAAGGGCGGCGTCTAGAGTCTCCATCTGTATATTATGGTATAAATGGGCACTTCAAGGTGTAATAATATTTATAATGGAGCTACACCGTGTATTACCTCTCATTTTGGAGTATTTGTAAGTTTCGCCTCCCTTTTCGACTCCAGGTGCTAGCAACTGCGAACACACTCCTTAATTTGAAAAATAAGAAAGAAAGGTCAACCCGTCTTCTTTTTTCCCCATTTCAGCGAAACCCGCCCCTGGCTTTGTTGATTGGTGCAGAGTAAATGACCCGCCCCTGGCTTGATGGATAGCAGGTTCAGACTTTCCCCACACTTATCCTTTACGTCCTCCTTACCAACCGTTTAGAGGCTTTATTTGTTTGGACCCAACCACTTTTGACCAGCCAATCAGATCATGATGGATGAATACCTGACTGAAGTCCACAATTTTTTCAGTGCTAGGATTTTCTATGAAACTATAATGCCGGTAATAAAGTAAAATGAATGCTGCGTGATTACTTTCATCTTTTAAACTCTTTTTATTAAAGTATTTAATCCCTCATCGTTTCCCCGTCTGCGAAATATCTCGTGATGTATTCTCCAGGCGGAGGAAAAAGTGCAAACTATATTTTTAACTCGAAGAGACGCCTGCTAAGTGGCCATCTGTGTGAATTTACAGCCTCCTGTTGTTATTTTTCTGTTTATTTAAATTTATTTCCTTCTGCTTTTGTGTTTCAGTGGATTTGTCAGTTCTGTACTTACGCCAACAACACGCCGTCACCCCGCTGCGAAATGTGCGACCTGGCAAGATCAGACCCTGCCCCTTCACCTTCAAAACCACTCCCACACTCCCCAATCGAGGACTTCACACCAAAAACTCCACCATTGGAGGATCCAGATTTGAAGAGGCAACGATTAATGCGGGAGGAGGGGCTAAAGCTCATCAAACTGATCCGCGTATGTTGTGTCGCCTTCTCCTCATAACAAACTTTTTATTTTCATTGCTTCATATTCACACCTTATTATTATTATTTTATAAACTCAGGAGGGAGAGATGAAGGGTGTGAGCCCCGAGGAGGTGTACACGAGTCTGCGGGTTTCGAGCAGCATCAGTGGGACGCCGTGCGATTGGCTGAAGACGGAGTTGCCTCACAGGTTGGATGAAATCTGCGCCATGACTGCGTCATTCCAACACGAACCCAAACCTCTCCAGACTACAGCCGCGCATCATGCCGAGCCCCAGAAGACATCCGTACCTTTATCCAGAGCCGAGGCCAAGCAGGCGTGGCTCGCAGTGGGAGGTGACAGTGAGAAAGCGGCGAGGCAGGCGCTCAGAGACCGTCTCATGAAAGTGAGTCTCACTGAAGTCCTGTAAGCTTCTTTTCTCAAGTCCTTAAGGGTATTGATGCTAAGCTCCGCCAAGCATGTGGCTCTAAATGGCGTTTTGTTGAACTGAATGCAATTTAAATAAACCTGTGTAATATAAATAGTCATGAAAAGTGTTGTGTGTGTGTGTGTGTGTGTGTGTGTGTGTGTGTGTGTGTGTGCACGCGTGTCAGGTGAAGGAACTAGCCTCTCTTGGCTTTACCGACTCGGCGGCCTGTGAAGAAGCGTTGAGGCAGAGCGGCGGTGAGGTGAGAGGGGCTCTGGTGCTGCTACAGCGCCCTCTGCTGGAGTTGTTCCACAAGCGCATGTGGAGCGATGAACCCGAACCGACCATCGACATCAACCACCCAGACAAACAGGTGGGGGGAGTTAACTCAACAAATGTTGAAGTAATTTATTATTTTGTGTTTTCTGCTGACTTCCTGTGTGTGTGTGTGTGTGTGTGTGTGTGTGTGTGTGTGTGTGTGTGTGTTTCAGCGTGTATGTCGTAGACTTCTTGCCATGTATAATCTGCCCAGCTGGGGGCGCTGTGAGCTTGCCCTGTCTCTGATGCGTGACCCCGGTGCCCCCTACACGCTGGAGGACGTCGTGCAGGCCGTGCGTGAGTCACATGACCGTGAATTCATCCGTCGGGTGTTGGCGAAAGAATGCCCAATTTGCCTGTCCCTCTTTCCTCACAGCAAGGTACCCCCCCCTCCACACACACACACACACACACACACACACACACACACACACACACACACAGAGTTGCAAGCTTGCTTTATTTGTTTATTTTGTCCTCCTCCTCGTCCTCCTCCTGTTCCACAGATGCAGTCTCTGACGTCGTGTCAGTGCTCGATCTGCTGCGAGTGCTTTAAGCAGCACTTCACCATCGCTGTGAGAGATAAACACATCAGGGACATGGTGTGTCCAGCTTGTTCCGAACCCGACATCAACGACCCCGAGCACCTCAACAGCTACTTCTCCACTCTGGACATTCAGGTACGGAGACATGTGCCCCTGAGGAACATTGTATCTGGTAGCAAATAGAATGTAACATGCTTTAGCATATTTTTATTAAAAATATATATTTTAATTACACAGGGATTCCTCGCTACTTCGCGATTCAATTCATGTGGCTTTAGTGCATCATGTTTTTTTTTTTTTAAATATTCATTGAGTTAAAAAATAAGGAAATTAAGGAAGCATCAAGGAAAAAGTTCAGGAAAATGCCACAAAAACAAGGCCAGTTATGAAAAAAACCCTAAACAAACACAAAACAAAAAACAACCCAAAACCTCCCATCAAACCACTGACATTTTTGTGAGGTGCGCACCCGAGTGCGTATATTTATATTTTATTTATATCTTATGCATTATTTTTGAATGTTTATTTGTTATTATAAGCATTTATAGCATTGAATATGTATTTATTGATATTATATACACATATACATGTACATATACGTCAGTTGGGGGGGTAGATCCCACTTTGCAGAATTCGGTGGTGGCGTGGGAATCTAGGTCCCCATTAACTGCGGAAAGTGAGGGATCCCTGTATGTACGTGATTAGAAAACAGGAAGAAATCACGAGTGCTATATAATGAAGGGATTGAATAATGAAGGGATTGAATAATTGTTTGGCTGGATGGAGAATTGGATAGATTGCTTGATGGAGGGGTGAATAGATGGTTGGAGATGGATGGATAATTGGGTAGAGGGATGGATGAAGGGATAATTAGGTGGGTGGGTGGATGGAAGATGGGATAACGGGAATAATGGCTGGATGGATGGATGGTGGTAGTTGCTCAGTGGTTAATGCTCTGGATTACTAATCTGAAAGTCGGTGGTTCAAGCCCCAATCCCACCAACCCACAACTAATGAGTTGAAGGATGGACAGATGAGTGGATCTCTCGGTGAATGGGGTGAACAATGGATGGATGGATGGATTATTGGTGGATGGGTTGATGGATGGATGGATCAGTAGATTTCCCGGGGATGCGTTGAAGGATGGATGGGTAGACTGAGATATAAACAGAGGGGCTCGTGTGAGCAAGTTCACCTCAAACCAAAAAATTTCTGGGATCGAGTTCTGGGCTCGGTGAGTTAACTGGACTTGTTAACTGTTTGGGTTTCATTCTACAGTCGAAAGCCGTGCACATTAGGCTAATTGGCTGTTCTAAATCGTCCCTCTGTGGGTCTGTGTGTGTGTGTGTGTGTGTGTGTGTGTGTGTGTGTGTGTGTGTGTGTGTGTGTGTGTGTGTGTGTAGCTAGTTGTGAGAGTGCCTGGAGCTGGACGTATATGAACTTTTCCATAAGAAGTTGACTGAACTGCCCCTCATTAAGGACCCAAAGTTCTTGTGGTGTAGCCATGTAAGTACCAAACAAACACACACACACACACACACACACACACACACACACACACACACACACACACACCGGGATGAGGGTCTCCCTGACACCATCACTTCTCAAGAGGTACTTCACGGGAGTCAAAGTGACCCTCAGACTGCTGAGTCCTGAGAACAGTCGAGCTCATTTCCGCCTACAGATTCATCTCTCCATCTTTCTCTCTCCTTTCTCTCTTTCTCCCGAATTCTCTTTCCTCTGTCTCTCTTTTGTTCCTCTTTATATCTGTTTCTCTCCCCTTGCTCTCTCTCTCTCTCTCTCTCTCTCTCTCTCTCTCTCTCTCTCTCTGTCTCTCTCTGTCTCTCTCCCTCACCCGCTGTCTCTCGTTCTCACTCTCTCTATCTCTTGCTCTCTCACTCACACTCTCTCTCTCCCTCGCTCTATTTTCTCGTCACAGTGCTCATATGGTTTCATCTATGATGGAGATCAGCTGAAGGTCACCTGTCTGCACTGCCGGAACAGCTTCTGCGCTCAGTGCAAGAAACCAGTGAGTAGTCCATCTGTATGGAAACACACACACACACACACACTCACACACGCACACTGTATACACACAAACACACACACACACTCCACACACACATGCACTCTTTCCATATATCTCTCTTTTCATACATACACACTGACACTCTTTCTTTCCCACTGTGTGTGTGTGTGTGTGTGTGTGTGTGTGTGTGTGTGTGCGCGCGCGCATGTACACATAAACACAGTGGGAAGCTCAGCATGCTGGCCTGCCATGTGAACAGTTCCAGTTGTGGAAGCGTGAGAACGATCCAGAGTATCAGCGCCAGGGTTTGGCCGGTTACCTGCGCGACAACGGAATCAGTGAGTCATTATCACCATCTTCATCATCATCATCATCATCATCATCACACCCCTCTGGCTCTGCTCTGATTTAGTGCTAATGAAGCTAACAGCAGTACGACCACAACAAACAACCCCAATGGAGAAACCCCCAAAGGAACATGAGGCCATACAGAGTGTGCACACACACACACACACACACACACACACACACACACACACACACACACACACACTCTCTCACTCACAGGGCCGGAGGAGTATTACCTAAGTAGCTTTGTGACTCTGAATACTCGCTGATCTTGACGTGGGACTGGGCTGTATATCTATATTATTACTCAGATTATTACTCTGTTTGCTTTTGCTTATTTATACTCCACCCATTACTACTCCAGTTATTACTTATTAATAATCCTGTCATTATTCACCATTGCTCATTACTTACTACTTCTGTTATTACCTGCTATTACATCCCTGTTAGAGTTTAATAATACTCATGCTAATGCTTATTACCCTTGTTATTAGGCGTTACTCTTCCTTTAATTACTCATTAATGCTTCTGGCATTACTTGTTACTGCTGTTATTACTTATTAATAGCCCTGTCATTGTTGATTCTACTCCCGTTACTCATTAATATTTCTGCAATCACTCCCCTGTTATAAGCCATTAATACTCATGTTATTCTCAGTGTTATACATTACTCCTGCGTTGGTCATTAATGATCCCGTCATTGCTTATTACTTCTGCCAGTTAATGCTCCTGTTATTGCTCACTTTGATTTTCCTCTTTATTATGCATTACTGTTGTCTTTGTTACTCAGTGATACTCCTGTTATTGCTTATTACTCATGTCGTCGTCATCGTCATCATCGTCCTCTGATTAATCCGGGGTCGGGTCGCGGGGACAACAACCTGACCAATGCGATCCAGACGTCTTTCTCCCTGACTACGTTCTTCAGCTCTTCCGGTGGGACACCACGGCTATCTCGGACTGGCTGAGAGACATAATTCCTCCAGTGTGTTCTAGGTTGACCCCGGGGTCTCTTCCCGGTCGGATATGCCCAAAACACCACACCAGGGAGGCATTCGGGAGGCATTCTAACCAAATGCCCGAGCCACCTCAACTGGCTCCTCTCAACTCAGAGGAGCAGCGGTTCTGACGTAAATTGAGAGCTTTGCTTTGCAGCTCAGCTCTATCTTCACCACGATGGACTGGTACAGGCTTCACTTTACAGCAGAGGCTGCAACAATCCGCCCATCGATCTTCTGCCCCATCCTTCCCTCGATCATGAACGAGAGCCCGAGAGACTTGAGGAAAGATCTCATTCCAGACCTGAACGGTGCATTTCACCCTTTTCCTGCAGAGACCCATGGCCTTTGAGTCAGCAGTGCCGATTCTCATCCCAGCCCCTTCGCATTTGGCAGGTAATCGCTCCAATGAGAGCTGGAGGTCCTAAACTGAAGAAGCCAAAAGGACAACATCGTCTGGAAAAAAAGCAGAGGCGAGATATACTATGGCCACCAAACCAGAACCCTTCAATGCCTTGGCTGCACCTTGAAATTCTGTCCATAATATATATATGAACAGAGTTGATGACAAAGGACCGGGGGGACTCCAACCCTCACCGGAAACTAATTCAACCTGTTGTTACCAATGCAGACCAAACTCTGGGCCCTACTGGAATCACCACTTTATCGTGGTGGAGGGGTTTGCGTGTCATAATGATCCTCAAAGCTATGTTGTCGGGGGCATAATGCCCCTGGTAGGGTCACTCGAGGCCAACAAGTTCTAGGTGAAGGTTCAGACGAAGCGCGGTTCAAAAGAGCCTAACAGAGAAACATGTAAGCTTACAGTTTCCCTTGGCCGGATGCAGCTCACCAGGGTCGTCCCCTACAGCCAGGCTCGGGGGACAGGCTCAAAGACGAGAGCCTGGTGGTCGGGCTTCTGCCCGTGTCGCCGGGCCCAGTCTGAAAAGGAGACATTGGTCCGCCCTCCCGTGGGCCCACCACCAGTAGGAGGGGTTGTAGGGGTCGGGTGCATTGTGAGTTTGGTGGCAGCCGAAGGCATGGGTCGTGTCGTACTAATCCTCGGGTACCGACTATGACTCTCTGACGTGGTATGGGACGGATCCTGAGCTGGTGCATGAGGTTGAGAGATACGGACTAGATCTGGTCGTAATCACTTCAACGCATGGGTTGGGCTCTGGAACCACCCATCTCGAGAGGGGCTGGACCTTAATCCGTTGATTACACGTGTGGTTATTCATTAATACTCGCGGTATTACTCTTTAGTTTTGTTGTTACTTTTTTCTACTCCTGTTGCTCGTTAATATTCCTGCGAGTACGTCCTAGTTATAACCCGTTAATACTCATCGCTCATTATTTTGCATTATTCTTCTTATTATTATTTATTAATACTCCTGTCACTATTCATTTCTACTCTGGTTTCCCATTAGTACTCCTGCTTTTACCTCCCTGTTCTGTTCCATTAATACTCCTGGTAGTACTCAGTACTTCTGCGCTTACTTTTTTGTACTCTTGTGGCTACTCATTTTTACTCATTTATATTCCAGATAGTACTTTTGCCTTATAACCCATTAATACTGATATTATTGCTGATTATATCTCTGTTTTGTGGGTCGTGGTGACCCGGTGGTAAGGTGCTGGATCACTGATCTTAAGGTTGGGGTTCAAGCCCGATTCTCAGTGGGTTGTCTCTGTCCCTCCAGTGCACTAACTGGGTTAGCAAAGGCCGGCCGTGTCTCTCACTGTCTATGGTGGAGGTTCACGTAAAAGAACCATTGCTGACTTTAAACAAGAGGAGCTGCACAACCGTCCGCATGTTTCTGCCCTGCGATGGCCTGGCGAGCCATCCAGGGTGTACTCTGTCCTCGCTCAGAGTTGGCTGAGATGGGCATCAGCCTCCCTGCAAACCTGATTAGGATTAAATGGTTCAGAGAATGAATGAATATTTATGCTGCATTTCTCTTGTTACTCATTAATACTCCTGTTATTACTCATTATTCTTCCTATTGTTCTGAACTCCTCTTATTACTCTTGTTGTTATTTATGTTTATAATTATTCTCATCGTGGATTTTTTTTTTACTTATCAGTACATCAGTGATGATAATTTTTCTTTCCCTCTCTCTCTGTCTCTGAACCTCCCTCCCTCTCTCTGTCTCTCTCTCAGCATGTCCTAACTGCAGGTTTCAGTATGCTCTTGCTCGGGGAGGTTGTATGCACTTCAACTGCTCTCAGTGTCGCTATCAGTTCTGCAGTGGCTGCAATAATCCTTTCCACACGGTGAACTCCTCACGTGCCCATCACCACCTTCTCCTTATCGGGTTCTCCTTCATGTTCTCCTCATGTGTGTGTGTGTGTGTGTGTGTGTTTCAGACATGTGCGGTGCCTCAATGCAGTGTGACGGGTCTTCATGCTCATCACCCCAGAGACTGTCTGTTTTACCTGCGTGACTGGGAACCAGCCAGACTGCAGGCTTTACTCCAGGTAACACACACACACATACACACACACAGTCACTTTCACAGTCACAGTGCGCTGGTGAAGGTACCGTAGCCACGCTGCTCTCACTCTTCTGTAAGCAGGACGTTATTCTCAGTGTTGTTTTTCTCTTTACAGAAATGTGGTGTGGCCTTCAACACTGATGTTCCTCCAGGAACACAAACAGGTCTCACACACACACACACATGTACACACGTATACACCAACACACACACACATGTACACACATATACACCAACACATATACATACACACACACACACACACACATGTACACACGTATATACCAACGCATACATATATATATACACACACACACGTACACACATGTACACCAACACATATACATACACACACACACACACACACACACACACACACACGCATACACATATACACCAACACATATACATATACACACACACACACACACACACACACACACGTACACACCAACACATATACATACATACACACACACACACACACACACACACACACACACGCATACACGTATACACCAACACACATACATATACACACACACACACACTCACACATACACCAACACATATACATACACACACACACACACACACACATGTACACACGTATACACCAACACACATACATATATACACATACATATACACCAACACATACAGTAATCCCTCTTATTTCGCGGTTAATGTGGACCAGCCCTCTCCCCGCGAAATGTGAAAAACCGCAAAATGACTTCTGCCACTTCTTAAAGACACCCACCCACCCACCTATATATTATATAAAATTTATATAGAAGTTAATTTTAAAGTGTTCTAAGCGTGTTACTGTCATACAGGCAACGTGTATTAATATATAAATAAATTATACACCTTATAATGACAATAAATATATATAAATACTGTATAACAAACCTTATAAATAACAAATCCACAGCCACGTCGAGGAACAGAATCACTGGCGGCACTGGTGCTTGGTTGGGGCTCATCAGCGCCTCCAGAGTCTTTGCTTTAGTAAATATCATGTTAGTGTCCAAACTCACATTCTTTTTAAAGCAGTCTGTAATCCACAACAATAAGGCATTTTTCATTTTCACAACGGCCTTATTGCGCTTTGTTACTGTTATGGTCCGTGCTAGTTGGCAGTGTTTAACTCTCTTTCTCTCTCGATCCATACACTGCGTGCGCTGGTGAGGGGCATGGCTGTTGCTCACAGGCGAAATCCAGAGAGTGCACCTGAATTCACTCAGCCATCAGCTTCCAGTTTCCTTGTTGACACTCTCCCAGTGATTTTGGTTTTTGTTTTTTCCTCACCACTACGGTAAACACGATTTTTCCCGCACCCCAGTACTTCCCCTGAGCTCAATTAAAGTCATTGTTTCATGAAAACAATGGAAACGAAGGAAAACAAAGGAAAGGTGTGATGGATCCTTGGAAGTATAATCTCGACCAATCAGCTTGCTGGATTCACAGCCTGAGGCAATCAGAGAACACTCAAGTCAAGCAGGAAAACAGAGCATGTTGGGTACCGTAGTGAATGTACATGTAGTGATGTCATGCGTGTGAATTTTGAATAATCTGTAATTTTTTAATTTCCCAATGGGAAATCCCGCGATATTGCGGTTACATGAAGTAGGAAACGCAAAGTGGTGGGGGATTACTGTATACATGCACATATATATATATATATATATATATATATATATATATATATATATATATATATATATATATATATATATATATATATATATATATATATACCAACACATATACACCTATACAGACACAGATATGCACACATATACACCAATACATACATACAAGGTTATCAAAGGCGGGCCATGTCTGTCACTGTCTATGGTGAGAGGTTCATGTAAAAGAACCATTGCTGACTTTCGTGAAAAGAGTAGGCTGCAAAGTCGTCAGCGTGTTTCTGTCCCTTGCTAAAAAGTTTGTGACAGGAAGGGCATCCGACGTAAAAACCTCTGCCAAATCAAACGTGCGAATCAAATGATTCGCTGTGGCGACTCCCGAGTAAAAGGGGAAAAGCCGAAAGGAAGACAGACAGACATACATATACACATATGTACACATATACGCATGCACACACATATACACTAACACACATACATACACACACAAACACACACAAATATACACACACACACACACACACACACACACACATCTACACACATACACATATACACCTATACACCAACACAAACACTAACACACACACACACACACACACACACACACACACACACACACACACACATCTAGACACCTACACATACACCTATACACCAACACATACACTAACACACACATCCACACATATTCACTAACACACACACACACATACATCTACACACACACATACATCTACACACCTACATATACACCAACACATACACTAACACACACATCCACACATATTCACTAACACATACATCTACATATATATATATATATATATATATATATATATATATATATATATATATATAAATATATACAGACCTGTCTTTCTACACACATCTCATTGTCTCTTTATATAATTTTCCATATAATGTGTGTGTGTGTGTGTGTTTGTAAAATGAAAGCCAGATAATTCTGCATAAGTACTGTGAAAACAAACACACCCACAACTTCATACACTTCCATTCACACATTTAGCAATTTTCACACACACACACACACACACACACACACACACACACACACACACACACGTGCACGCAGTTCCTGTGTACACTTGTACACTCTCACTTACTTTAGTTCTTGTGTTTTATTCAGTTAGTTTTTCTCTTTCTCTCCGTTCTTCCATCCTGTCCTTCCCTTCTGTATCTCCTTCCTCCTTACCACCTTCAATCTTCCTCTTTTTCTTTTCCTGTCGTCTTTTCATCCTTCCTTCCTTCACAACTTCGGCTTTTCTTTCTTTCATTGGCTTCTCGGGTTAACACACTTTTTAAAAATTTGTATCTGATGAATCTGTGTGTGTGTGTGTGTGTGTGTGTGTGTGTGTGTGTGTGTGTGTGCATGTTAGGTGTGTGTGGTGTGATTGAGCAGAAGGATGACGGTACTCGTCAGACGGACTCAGCATGCGGCGCTCAGACGC
>CM045743.1:43900142-43915142 GCA_024760905.1 Plotosus lineatus | reverse complement strand
AGTCACTGACTTCCTTCAAATTACATCGCCTGCACAAGATGTAGTCTACCTGTGTGCTCTTACCTCCGCTTTCATAAGTCACCCTATGCTCCTGTGTCTTCTTGAAGAAAGTATTCACCACAGCCATTTCCATCCTTTTTGCAAAATTGATCAACATCTGTCTTTCTGTGTTCCTGTCCTGGATACCAAACCTGCCCATCACTTCCTCGTCCCCCTCTGTTGCCTGCACCAACATTTCCATTGAAGTCTGCCCCAATGACCACTCTTTCACCTCTGGGGGTATTCTGCATCACTTCCTCTAACTCACTCCAGAATCTCTCCTTCTCTTCTAGCTTACATCCTGTCTGTGGGGCATAAGCATTAACAACATTGACCATCACGCCTTCAATTTCTAACTTGAGATTCATCACTCTGTCTGACACTCTTTTCACTTCTAGAACATTCCTGACAAACTCCTCCTTCAAGATGACTCCTACTCCATTTCTCTTCCCGTCCACACCATGATAAAACATTTTAAACCCTGCTCCTAAGGTTGTAGCTTTGCTACCTTTCCACCTGGTCTCCTGAACACACAGTATGTCCACCTTCCTCCTCTGCATCATGTCAGCCAGCTCTCTACCTTTTCCTGTCATAGTTCCAACATTCAAAGTCCCTACTCTCAGTCCTAGGCTCACGCATTTCCTCTTCTCTCTCTGCCTACGGACACGCCTCCCGCCTCTCCTTCTTCGACGTCTTCGACCAACAGTAGTCCAATTTCCATCAGCACCCTGTTGGTTGACAGCACTGATGGCAGTCGTTGTTAACCCGGGCCTCGACCGATCCGGTATGAATTTTGTTTTGATCATTTGCATGAGAAATGTGGCAGAAGTTTTACGCCGGATGCCCTTCCTGTCGCAACCCTCTGCATTTATCTGGGCTTGGGACCGGCATAAGGGGGAGAGACACTGGTTTGTGTCCACCCCGCCTCATGGCTGCATTTCCTAAATTACTTGGCTATTAATCCAAAATGAATATATATCAATTCATTACAGTTGCTTTATTTCCCATAGCGTAGTGATCAGCACATGAAGCGCTCAGCATGAAGCGCTTGGGTTTGAGTCCCGGGCCTGGCAAGGACGTTTCTGTTTTGAGTTTGTATCTGCTGCCGATGCTTGCATGGGTTTCTTCTCGTACTTTCATGATTAGTTCAGTGTGTTTCCCGGCAATGGACTACAGAACTGTTCGGGGTGTAACCCACCTTCACCCAGAGTCAACGGAGATCGACTTCACCCTCCACATGGCCCAAATAAGATGAACTGTTCAGCAAATGAATCAGTAATGTGTTTCAGGGTGATGTCTGCATATCAATGCACACTTAAAAACAATGATGCTTTGGAAAAATAACACGTGTGTGTGTGTGTGGGGAGTCTTAGGTAAAGGAGAGCATGTAGACAGTATTCCATGCATGTGATTCATGGGGGTGGAGGGTGTTGTGGTGTATCATTGTGTGTTTTGGTGAAGTGTGGTGTGATAGGCTCTCTCTCTCTTTCTTTTTCATCATCATTGTGCTTTCCATGGATCTGGATTCACCTTCCCACCTCCCTGAGAATAAACTACGACAAACCTTTTCAAGAAAATCGGTCCAGCTGGCAGCTGTGCTCCAGATGCGTGTAGAAGTGAATGCACTATTGATGCAGGTGTGCAGAGAATTATTTGAAAGAGTCTTCTATGACGGCGGGGGTGTGGGTGTGGGGGTGTGGGTGGGGGTGTGGGTGGGTGCATTAATGATTTCTTGTGTATGCAAATGAATTCTGAAAATTGCAGCCGACGTGCTGCA
The DNA here is from genome assembly GCA_024760905.1 of Plotosus lineatus. Taxonomy (NCBI): domain Eukaryota; kingdom Metazoa; phylum Chordata; class Actinopteri; order Siluriformes; family Plotosidae; genus Plotosus; species Plotosus lineatus. Next base: position 43,913,326 of record CM045743.1, on the reverse strand, counting down.
GGAAGATGCTCGAGAATGTGGGGAAGCCGTGAAGCTGCGCGTGCACGCCGATGATGAGCGACGCGCGACGTGCAAAAAAGATTATGTCATGGTTTTAAGCGGATGGGAGGAGGAGAAAGAGGAGGAGGAGGAGGAGGAGTATGGAGGAGGAAGGGAGGGAGGGAGGAAGGGAGGGAGGGATGAAGATGCGCGCGTAAGGTTTCACGGGAAAAAAAGGAAGCGGCGCTTTGTGATGCGCAGGCGGCGCCGCGTCGCTTGGCGGAAAAGGAGCTCGCGCAGCCCAGCCCCAGCCCCAGCGTCTCTCCGCCCGGGGGAAAGACAGGAGGAAGACAGGAGGGACGTGGGGGGACGGAAAACAAACCGAGGGAGAAAGAGAGCAGCAGCAGAAGAAGAAGAAGAAGAAGAGGGAGAGGGAGAAGGAGGAAGAGAAAAGGAAAACGAGCCGCTGCGATGGCGGCCAAATCGGACGGTGTGCTGAAGATGAAGAAGAGCGATGTGGCGTTCACGCCCCTGCAGAACTCGGAGCACTCGGGCTCGGTGCCGGGGCTCGCGGCGGGATCGCGGCCGGGCTCGGGGAGCGGCGAGGCGGATTTTACGCGCGGTGAGGCACGCTGCTGCGGTCCGGACGACTCGACGTGCCTGCGGCTGGGCGGTGAGAGGCGGAAGTACGGCGCCTGGGACGGGTTGTGGCTGGTGGCCGCGGCCGCCGTCTACTTCGCCGACGTGGCCACGGACGTGTGGCTCGCCGTCGACTACTACCTGCAGAGCGACTACTGGTGGTTCGGCCTGACGCTGTTCTTCGTCGCGCTCGGCTCCATCTCCGTGCAGGTCTTCAGTTTCCGGTGGTTCGTGCATGACTTCAGCACCTCGGACAGCGACCCCGCGACCACCGACAGCAGCAGCAGCAGCACCAGGACTAACGAGAAGCGCTCAGTGCCCTGCACCTTCTGTCTCTGGTTCTTACAATCTGTCGTTCACATCCTGCAGCTCGGCCAGATCTGGAGGTGAGCATTAATTCGCCTTCTTTCAGGGGACTCCGCGTGCACTGGGGAACCCTCGTGTAGCCATCATAACCACACTGATGATGTGGGATCCAGAAGCACCTGAGCTTTTCTTTTTTTTTTTTTTTTTTTTTTTTAATAATTGTGACTCCATCATATTCCAGTGCTGCTCATAGGCTTCTCATTGCATTCACATTATAGTGCACTTCAGCACAGAGGGTCACATTAGCAGCACTCACGGAGGCCTGGGTGAGGAGGAGCTTTTGGGTGTGTTGCCCTTTTTTATTCAGCAAGCTGTGCTCTGAACATCACAAATCACCTCACTGACAATATCCACCATGCATATTCCTTGTGTCCTTGCATCAACAAGCTCTTATTAACCAGCAGTGTGTGTGTGTGTGTGTGTGTGTGTGTGTGTTTACTTGCATTTTTTCATTGTTTATGTTATCCTTTAAACTAAACATATCTTTATATCATGCAGCGACGCCCTCAAGGTCTCTTCAAGAAGTCTTTTGGGCGTGTTACGTTTTTCCTGCTCAGGCTGTGCTGTGCAAATCAAACATATAGCAACCGAGATAATGAGATAGACACATCATGCAGTTCTTGTATACTTGCATCAAGGTATCACTCACATGCCCTTATTCCAAACAGGTCATTTTACTGACAGTTCAGTAGATTTCTGAACTGTTTTTGTGCATTTTTGTACTATGAAGAAATAAAGCATGTCCTCCGACGGACACTACACGTCATGCATTCCTTGCATGTTGCATTAACCAGGCATGATTAATGTGTGCACACTGTGTGTGCAGGTCATTTACAGCGACCTTTAAAAACCAGCCCATGCATTTCTCCTTTTCCCGCCTTGCTCATTATTGTGCCATGAGCTGTGCAGACGTCCCGTTCTGTCAGATCATCGTAGTGGGAGATCATGCATGGTATTTGGTGTGTGTTGTGTTTCGCTTTCGAACGCTGCGCTCATTCGTATGCTATGTAAGTATTGTGCAAACTGAAGAAGTTGCCAAGTTTAATCTCTGGCCTGTCAGAATTCTTCTTTTTATTATCAAGCTGCTGTTAACTACAACTGAGTGCTCGCGTTTCTCCACAGCTTGCCTGTTGACTCTGGAGGCAGTTTCTCCATGTATGGTCATTTGTTTCGGAACTGAAAGGCTTGGAAGTGCGAATATTTATGCTAATCTTACAAATGAAAGAAATATAAAGCCAGACTGCCACACGTGTGACTGTTTTTGTTTGTTTGTTTGTTTCTTGGGGGGGGGGGGTCCCCCTTAACTGTTGTCTTCTGCATGGTTCTATTAGGTAATATTCAAAGAAGGCCATGCAGGCATAATGACTGGTGATGGGCCGGTTCATTTGTGTATAAATGAGAGCCAGGAGTCGCGTTCTCTTCATGTTCTGGGAGATAAAGTACACTTTTAAAAAACAAACTTGCCATTTTGAGCTTGTACCTTTCAGAATAATGACTTTTTTATGATGTAATATTTATTCTGGGTACGTTGTTATGCATTCCAAAATACATTTATCCAAATGGGACAGCATCTCAACAATTGACCCAACACATTTTTCTGCTGTTGCTCCATCATCTTAATGGTTAAAATGTTGTGTGAAGCTTCACTGCTCACGACGGCCGAACGGCGTCACCTTCCTGTCATCCCAAATGTGTCCAGTAACTTTTCCCTGTTCGGTCATCATCAAATGATTCGCATTACAGACCTGAGGAATCCTTTGGCATCCTCAAACCAGCTAATGGAGCAGACACTCCCATCAGGTTTTCAGATCTTATGCTCTGATATTTGATTTAACCTCAACTTCTTGACGTCTACCTGTGTAGTCTTTCACATTACGCTGCTGCCACATGATCGGTTGATTGCATGATTGAGCAGGTGCACAGGTGTTCCTAATAAAGTGGCAAGTAAATAAAACCCTGCTGAAGATGTGAATTGCAATAATTTGTTCGTGTTGATATGCACTGCCTGTTTTTTTTTTTGTTTTTGTTTTTAAATCCCTCGAAGCGGAAGGTGCACACATGCTAATAATTATGCTAAGCAGGAATATCATGGCGGAAAATGATGTAGCTGTGAAGAGCTGGATTCGCGTCTGCTTTTTTTCCCAGACACCTTGACGCTACAAAGATGAAAGTCTTTAAAAGAAATGGCATTCATTCAATAATAGCTGAACATGGCTGGATTGGGTTCTCCTAAGTTTTGCATCATCAAACTACGAAGCGAATTCGGACTCATGATTATCTTTAGTGTGTTTTATTGTGAAATTTTTCTTCAGCTGTGGGAGATCTGTCTGTTACACGATGCAAGGAAACATTGAACCACCGCGTGGTCCTTTTAATCCACTTCGTTAATAATGCATCTGAAAATCACTCGTATCGCGTCAGAGCTATTTAAAGCAGTTACCAGCCGAGCCGTCGGTGTGAGTGAATGGAACGAGGTTGCACTGGTGTCCGATGTGGCAGCTTACAGTGTGTGAAGCTCTCGGGTCTCCGCTCACATGTTATTTTGTGCGTTAGCAGGTCAGTACATAGTGCTACATATTTAGCGGCCCTGCGATGCTCTGTATTTCTTTTAAAATTCGCATTGCATCCCGTCAGGATTTATTGATTGCACATTTAGATTTTTAATGGTGAATTCCTGGGTCGAGCTAATCACTAACCTAACCAAAGGATTCAGACATGAAATTAGCAAATGTTCGTAGCAGTCCTGAGTGATATCATATCGGTATTTTGCTTGCTACAGACCTGGGCTGCGCTATACAACACATCAAAATCATACAATTATTATATAAAAATATCAGTTTAACAAATAAAAATTACATTATAGAAGAAAATAGTTTAGCTTATTGTTAGCTAGCTTGCTAGCAAATCCGAGACAAACGGATGGATGCGTTGCTAAATCACATAAATGGGACATCAGGTACAATACTGCACTAAGCTTCAGTTATGCTTCAGAAAAAGTAAAGATTTAATTAAAAATACATTAATACAGAGTTGTTGCTAGGAGATGTTTTATGGTATAAAATATCAATCAAATGCTGACGCGGTGTTTTAAAATCAATTAGCATTACATGTAGACATGCAGGGTGTTGCTCACTGGGAGATGCTAACAAGATTAGAAGCAGTGATGGAGAAGGTGAGATGGAGAGATGAGATGCTAACCGCCAGCTTACACAAACCAAAAGACCAAATCAGGTTTGGACCTGAGGGCGCCGAGGGAACAGTCAGGTCTAGGTTTTGATTAAATGACAATTTCAACAGTGATTACCCATGTGTTTGTGTTTGTTTGTATATGTGTGTGTGTGTGTGTGTGTGTGTGTGCGCGTGCTTCAACATCTTACATTGTCACGTGACCAGACCTGATGTTGACAACAGGGCAAATTTTCAAATAAAGGATTATTAAGGACATCATAAAAAAATAATAAAATAATAAAATAATAATAATAATAATAATAATAAAATAACTCGCTAATGTTAATGCTAATGCCATCAATCAAAACAGACCCCATCATGTGCTGATTTCTGGGTGCTCAGTGCAGGAAGTTCACCTCATTAGATTCTGATTACATACTCAACCCTAAAATAGAATATTTTTTCTTACGAGCTTAGCGCTATTTTTTGTGATTCCAACAAAGATCTGCCTTCAACGTGAATCCCACAATGCCAAATTTAAATATGAAAAAAAATAAAATAAACATTCACTGACCAAGCAGAGAACATGTTAAAGATGCTAGTAGGTGTGGCCTGGGATTTTAATAAGTATTTATGGTTCACAGCACTCTCTGTGAGCTCCATGGTGAACGGATAAGTTCATGTTACAGTAGGCCCCCACCCATTCGCGGTTCACCGGTTGCGGCCCCGCATACTCGCAGATTAGCGGCAGCCCCAGAAATTACTGGCACATGATTCAAATTTAGCCAATAGCTGCAAGCTTTTGTTTCTCCCTCCTTCTGATTGGTTGCAGATGATGTGTACGCCTCTTTTTTCTCCTTCGCGCACATGTTATCAGCGTGATTGCTTGAAATGCGAATTCATGTTTTTTTTAGTGTGTTTTTAATTTTAGTTTTTAGTTTTAATTTTAATTTTAATTTCAATTTTAATTTAATTGAATTTAATTTTACTTTAAGCCCTATGATGTCACTCAAACGCCCTGCATGTTCTCTAGCTTCTGGTAAGGAGCCGAAGCGCTTTATTTATTCATAAATATTATCACAGTACAAAATTAAAAAGTTTTTATTAATCATTACTACATTTTCCTGTATTATTATTATTACTGTATTAATGAGGAAGACTGGCGAGAGAATGGGTTTAACAAGCAGATTTTAGCGCATGTAATATCATACATAGGGTTTTAAAACCACAGCGATAACTCACAGGTTTTCAGGATCTGTGGGTCGGGGCGGAACGTGACCCCCGCGACTAATGGGGCCTTCTGTATAACAGTCGCGGCATTTGTTAGATTAGCTTTGGCCGTCTAATGAGCTTTTGTTTGCAAACTGTACAACTTTGAATTGAATTGAAGAGACATGTGACTTCAAATTTGCCCCGCCCATTATTATTCCCAGAGTGATAAAGATGTAAAAAGTTTATTTATACCAGCTCATCCACAGTCATGATGTTTGTTTTTGTTTGTTTCTATCAACATTTGTTTGTTTGCCTGTTTGTTTGTTAGCAGCATTACATATAAAAGTTATGAACAAATTTTGCTGAAATTCTGTGTACGTTTAGGATATAATACGCTTCATTTGAAATGTTTTTAAGGGTTCTTTACCATTGGAGGATCGAGCCAAGTGACTCGCCTTGGTAGAGTTTTGCGCTCTCAGAGTTCTTCTCATTCTGATTAGGATTGTGCTGTTTATTTTTTCGAGGTATGTATATATTTTTCCTTCGTTCCTCCCGGAAGTGCCATCTTCACACTTTTCTGTTCGTTCTCAGCTCTGGGTCTGACGCCACTGTCAGACGCTTCATGCGACCTTCGTGCTTAAAAGCACCTTTATAGTCGAAGACGTCATAAACTTTCATTGCTATTAATTTATCTTGACGGACGCTGTGGGTGCACAATGAGTTACAGTGTTATGTTGATGATGTGTATTGTATCGATACAGTGTTACTCGGAATGCTTTCATGAAATAAACAATAAACAGGACTGAATGTGACGTTGATCTCTTAACTCCTAATGATCAGCTTGTGATTATTAAATAATACAGTTTGAAATTGTGTTTTATGTAATATTAGCATTAATGGGTGGCACGGTGACGTAGTGGTTAGCATGTCCACCTCACAGCATGAAGGTCCTGGGTTCGATTCCCCGCTCAGGCGTGTCTGTGTGGAGTTTGTAAAACATGTTCCTTCCTGAGCCAACAATATTAAACCACTGTATGAAATCTGAGTACACAACACAGAAATGATGCAATCCGGTTGTTTCACTGCCTGAGGGATCATAAGGTTTTTTTATTTATTTGATGTATAATAAGGAGAATTATTCAGGGGTTGGTATAAGCGATTGGTATCTTTCAAGGCCAAAGACCAAGGCAGAGTACAGCAGTACCTTGATTTACGAATTTAATCTGTTCCGAGGGCGAGCTCATAAGTCAAAATGTTTGTTAGATAAAACAAAAATTCCCATTGGAAAAATAGAAAACCAATTAATCCATTCCAAGCCCCCCAAACTCATATACCTGCACTAAACACATACATTTCATGTAATATATTAAAGATAAACATGTAAAAACAATAAATATTTCATAATAATAATAAATATAATACGTGTCCACATTAACATTAATAATAAGTAACAATAATTAATAATATAACAAGAATAAACAATAACGAAACTAACCCTTCCGATCATCGACTGAAGCAAAGATGTCATGTGGGCAAGAAGATGTCACGTGGGCAGGCATGAGGTGGTGCATACAGAGAAGGAGGAGGAGGACAATTTTGTGCATGTGCATGCTACGAATGCCAGTGATGAAAGGCTTATGGTGAGCTCCTACAAGGCCACTGCTTCTCAAATAGTGGGGTGGCGTGATGCATGACCCTGGGGAACGTGCTTTTTTGCCATACTGTATTAGAATTAAGTGTAATTGTGCATCCTCTACAGTAGGTGGCAGTGGCGCTCTCACTGTGTTCCCTATGCTGTAGGGAAAAAGCACTGAGCAAATGATATGAAGTGCAGTAAATACTATCGTCGTGCTCAGGAAGGGGGGGGGGGGTGAATTTTTTTTTTCTTCCAAAAGGTGGCATCACAGAAAATAATTGAGAATCACTTCACAAGGTGTTCTCTGAGCGTGGTGGAATACACGCAGAAGAACATGAGGCTAAACGTCCCGGAAAAGCCATTTTAAGAGCTCGTAAATCAAAATGTTGCTGATTGGATGGGGCGGATTTTTGGGGGGATCGAAGCTCATATCATGGAGAATTCATGATAAAACACACTTGTAACTCAAGGTACCTCTGTACTTTTATTTCACATGAAGGCCAAAATTTTAATTAATCGAACTTGCACATGTCAGATGTGCAATAATCATTCAACTTATCCTCTCCCAACAAAACAATATCTCAGTTATCACATAATGATATACAGAGTTATCCGATGGCTTTCGACCAATCGGAAATGAGAAAGTCTCTTGAATTATTAATATCAGACCTTATCTTGAGTGGACACTGCTCGATCGTTGAATGAGTTTTAAAAGATGCTGTGATTAAGTTGGGCTATCACGTCCGTCTCACAACAGAAAAGCCCAGATTTGAGTCCCAGGCTCAGAGATGGCTTTTTTTTGTTTGTTTTTTGTTTTTTTATGTGGAGGTTGCATGTACTGAATGTGCTTGTGTGGGTTTCCTCTGGATACTTTAGGTTCCTCCTGCAGTCCAAAAACATGCAGAGTAGGCTAACAGTCTGTTCCAAATTGCCCTTAGGTGTGAGTGTGAGAGCGAATGAGTGTATATGTGGCAGAGCGGCAATGGACTGTTGAGCTGTTCAGGATTATCCTGCACTCATCGACAGTCGGGCGAGATAGGCACCAGCCTGACCGCAACCCTAATTAGAAGTAAGCAGCTTAAAGAATGAATGTAATGAAGTACATTTCAGCGTTGTAATAGTGCAGGTGGCGTGATCATCGTCACTCTATAATCTGCCAGAAGTAGAAGTATCAAGGAAGATGAATGTAAGTATTTGGGGTCAACAATCCAAGGTGACTGAATGTAGTAGAGAAATGAATAAGACAGAGCAGGCAGGGCGGAGTCGGGGAGAAGAGTGGCTGGATTGATTTGTACTAGAACGGTATCTGCAATACTAAAGAGAAAGGTTTTTTTATGACCGTTGTGAGGCCAGATATACTGTACAGTGATGACACAGTAATGATAGGACTCCTGATGAAGATTTCCTCCAGTGGTAGAAGCACTGGACAGGTAGATCAGGTGAGCATAATAAAGGTTAGAGTCAAAGTCTTCAGGGTGATAGATGTCCAGCAACAGACCACTGGTGAAAAAGATTAAAGGGGCACAAATAGATTATTATTGTTACTATAAATGTACCGTAGTGGTGTGGTGGTAAGGTGCTGGATTGCCAATCCTAAGGTTGGGGCTTCAAGTCCCACCGTCACTGAGTGTCACTGTTGTCCTCCCAGTGCAGCTAACAGGCTGAGCATGTCTCTCACTGTCTGAGAGGCATGTCAAAGAACTTTTGTCAAGAACAGCCGTCAGTGTGTTTCTGCCTTGCAATGGCCTGGCGAGCAGTACAGGGTGTACTCTGCCCTCCCCCAGAGTCAGCTGAGATGGGCACTAGTCTCCCTGTGACCCTACTTGGGATTAAGCAGTTCAGAAAATGAATAGATGAGAATGCTATTGTAACTGTTCATAATTATAATGAAATGTCTCCCCCTGGTGGACATCTGATGAACATTTTACCTGATGGTAAGGAATAGGCTTTTTTTTTTTTTTTTTTTTCAACACAATCCCATGCACAGATCTCCTCTAAAATTGATGGTTTGTTACTTGTAGTGCATCACACTTTAGAAAAAAAACATTAATCCAAATCAGTACAAAGAAATTGACAGACAAATAGAGGTAAAAATTGATGAACATGTTCTATTCCACTGCATTAACCACCAGGAGGCGGCGTTTTAAGACCTGGATACTTTGTTGAGATCTTTACCATCAACATATTCGAGTCAAGGGGTAGTGGTGGTCTAGTGGTATAAGGAGCCGGATCGCTGATCCAAAGGTTGGGGGTTCGAGTCCCACTCTCCACAAGGTTGTCACTGTCCTCCCAGTGCAGCTAACTGGGTTATCAAAGGCTGGCCATGTCTGTCACTGTCTATGGTGCGAGGCATGTAAAAGAAGCATTGCTGACTTTTGACAAGAGTAGGCTGCAAAGCCATCAGCGTGTTTCCGCCCTGCGATGGCCTGGCGAGCTGTCCAGGGTGTACTCTGCCCTCGCCCTGAGTTGGCTGGGATGGGCACCAGCCTCCCCGCGACCCTAATTAGGTTGAAGCGGTTACAGAACATGATGATGAAATGATAATCGAGTCGCATGGTTAAACACTGATGTTAATTAATTAATTTATTTATTTATTTTAAATAAAAAGCCTAGAATTCTACCAGTATGTGTTCCGGAAGAACCGCGACCCTATTCAGTGATGCAGGTGTTCCAGGGCCCCATTCTTTATGTATCTGAAGATAAGTTCACGCATTCTTAAGTGGTCTCTTCTTATTTAATTGTTGGTTAAAATCTGATACGTGGAATGCTGAGAAGAAACTTTCCTTTATGATTATTATTATTTTAAGCCAGCTAGTGAGGCAAAGCAGCCAAGCCCTGCATGTGGCCGTGGCTGATCGCTTCCCTTAATGAGCTGGACCTACATGATTGCACTGCAAATGAGCGAGTACCAAACACCAGGGTGCGCGGGCCTCCATGGTGACCAGGTGCTTGGTTTAAATGGAGTGTGGAGTATTTATAGCAGCTGGTTGGAGGCCATCTTGGCAGCACGGCTGACCATAGCATGTGACGCTCTGAAGTCTTCAAAGGCGTCATCGTGGCACAGGGGCCAGCGTCACTTAACTATGTGCCAGGATGATATTGGTTTAATAGAGGAGCACGACATGCGCTAAAATCTATGGTGGTGGACGATGATCTGAATAAATGGAGGGTTTAAGTGACTGGAAGTGGGCTGATAAAAGCAGGAAAAGGTCCATATCTTTTGAATAAAGAGGTAATAACCTGCTTGCTCTGCCACCGCGATCCAACCTGAATTAGCATATTAAGTTACGTACACAGATGTATGCTAATGCAACCGGTTTTATGCAAGGGAATGTAAATAGAGCTGTAACGTTCCGTTTAACTCCGCGTCAGTGAAGCGAACGTATTCATTCTCCGTCTTAATCATTATTCCATCATCCTAAACGCTTTATGAATCCTAGCCTCGGCATGTGTGTGACGGCTACGGCGAGCTTTTAAGATTGGATTTAGCGATTTAAAATCGGGCGCCAGAATTCAATCCATGGAGAAAACGGAGCTCAATCGCCTTTTTTTTTTTGTACAGACAGGGTGGCGCCTATCTCAGCCAGCTCTGGGAGAAGGAGGGGTACACCCTGAACAGCTCACTGGTCCATCCCATGAGCAACACACACAAAAGCCATCCACACTCGTACTCAGGGCAATTTTAAAAGGCCAGTTAGTCCCGTGTGTGTGTTTTTGGACTGAGATGAAACCGGAGAACTCTGAGGAAACCCACATGAGCACAGGGAGAACAGAAACACCGTCAAGCCTGAGACTCGAACCTCGGACCGCCGCATGCTGCTGCTGTGAGGAGGACGTGCTAATCACTTCGCTACGTCTACGTCTCACAGTAGTCGAGCAGATTGCGGTAAATCTGAGACAGCCCAGACTAGCATGGAGTTAAAAGCAGAATTTCATCATAAATGTTTATTTTTTTTGGAATAAACGGATTGATTTTCTGCTGTAACTGACACCGAGTCAGTGGGAACGCTGACGGGTTTCGAAAGATCATGAGTCGAACAGAAGGCAGTGAGCGCTGGTCATGCTGTGTGGTGCATGCTGGCTCATCGCTCGGTGCTCCGTCTCCGCATTTTATACAACTCGACTCATACCGGCCGTATTGGCTTTGATGGATTTTGTGTTCCAGTGCAGTGGACCTTTCGTTTTTTTTTTTTTTTTTTTTTTGTTTTTTTTTATCCGAATGCCTGCTCGAGGTTCCGCGCGATTTGTGCTTATTTTGTAGGACAAAACAGAAACAATGCACAGTGTCCTTGCTGTTAATAACCCCGGGAATGATGACCGTGTTCACAGTGCAAATATTGAGCCTGATGCAACCGAGGCAAATTCAAGCCATTCGGAAAATGTCCGACGCTACTGTGATAAAAGAGGTAAACTCTATAATCTCACTTTCTCACAGGGCTCCAGGGATGCGGAGCAGCCAGAGGCAAGAGGCGCGTCTTTTTTTTTTTTTAAACAAGACTGTGCGCAAACATCCCAGGGGTAGAAATGGAGGATCAGGGCGGAGCTGAGAGCACGAACAGAACAGTAAATTCATTCATTCGCTCACTTATTCTTTTGCTAAACTGCTTAATCCTAAGAGGCCCATGGTAAATCTGGAGCCTATCTCAGCCGAATCTAGGGAAAGACAAAGTACACACTCACAATCACATCCTGGGGAAATTTGGAACCGCCAAAAAAAGTCCAATGTGTGCGTCCCTGGACTGTCAGCGGTACCGAAGGTAATCTTACGTTAGCATGGCAAGAACATGCACACGCCATCTAGGAAGGGCCTCGTCGAGCCCAGGACCCGAACCCAGGACCTTCTTGCTGTGAGGTGGAAGTGCAAATACTACAGCACTGAGTAAAGCGTCCGTGGGGAGGAAATTCAACAAGTTGATGACAGTTCAGGCGGCATAGTGGCTCGGTCGGTTCGCAAACACGCCTCACGGTGAGAACATTCTGGGTTCGACAGGTTTCCTCGGTGACCATCGAGTGTGAAGTGTTTATAGTGGCTGCCTGGAATCCATTTTGGCAGCAAGGGTAGCCTATGTAAGCCTGACTAGCGAAAAAGCATTTTGGACTGTGTGCTTGCTGTACATGGAGTGATGGGTTGCTATCATAGTTACACACACACACACACACACACACACACACACACACACACACACACACACACACACGCGCGTATGCTCCCCTGTTTTTTCCACTCGCCTTTTAATCAATTACAGACGGCAATCACGGCTCATTTTACAAGCAAACGGGTTGAGAAGTGAACGAGGCCGCGGTGAACGGATGCGTCGTGCCATGTGTAACGCATATGTGTGCGCTGAAGAACTTCTCCCCAAAGGAGGCATTAACCAGACTGATGCCTTTAAACGCTCGGCTCTTTCTACTTACTCTGGATTTCAGCTTCGACGCTTCACGCTTACGTGACTCCGTGATTGAAGGGAATGCATACGCGAGTGCAAAGGTCTTTTTGTGGCGAGTGGTTTTGATTCTATCTACACTGTGCTGACATTCATGGTGTTCTGTCCATTTGCTGAGCCATTTATTTCAACTGGGGGGTCATGGGGATATTGGAGCCTATCTCGGCCAATTAAACAGCTTGCCAGTCTGTAGCAATGCACCACACACACACACACACACACACACACACACACACACAGATAACCATTCACGTTCACACTTACACCTAGGGGCAATGTGAATATCTTTGGACTGTTGGAAGAAACCAGAGTTCGTGGAGGAAACCCACACAAGCACAGAGAGAACACACAAACCCCACACAGACACGTTCAGAACGTCATTGTGGAACTTCACCCCAGAGTTCACCAAGAAGCAAAGTTTAAGCTCAGAAGATGTCATGATGGAACATTCAGTAACCAATTAAGCTGAAAATGCACGTAACGGGTCGGTTCAGCGCTTTCATCAGAGACAAGAGCCGAGTGCTTCTGAAAAGCTGACTGAGGTTTAATTCAGAATATTATGCATGATGAGATTTTTTTTTTTTTTTTCCAAACCCGAACCCTGTCTGCCAGCGAGGCTTCGTTCCTCTTCACGATATCTTGAATTCTCACTCAAGTGAACGGTCAAGTTGCTCTCCTGCTCATACATAATCATGACAGGTGAATGTTCCAGAAGAAAAGAGATGCTGCGCCTCTGCCAA
>CM045743.1:43890142-43895142 GCA_024760905.1 Plotosus lineatus | reverse complement strand
AATGTTTTTATAGTTTTGGGGGTTTTTTTTGGTAGAATTCTGGTGGAACAACCCCGCGGATTCCAGTTCGGCCCCTAACGTTGTTCAAAAACGGAGGAAAAACAAGCACGTCTACCACTCCTATAAATATCCTGTTAGAATCTCTGGAGGAGGCTGTGAATGCTTCTTTCGAGAGCAGTGTGCTACCGATTGTCAGAGCAGGAAGGATATGAGTGGGGAATTTTTCTGCTGTTATGGTTTTACAGTCCAGGCTAAATATAAAATTCTGCTGATGAGTCTCTTTCCATGTGGTATGTCTTGGAATTCGAGCTGGGATGCTGGGAAAGGATGTGCTGTAGATCGGTGCCTACCCTGAAGGATCACCAGACACAGTATGAAGCTGTCCGCAGATAGAATTGCGAGAGGTGGTGGAGGTGTGACATTGCAAGGACACCACTGTGATCTGATGGAGATGGAGATGGCGAAATATCCACATAGTCTCCTCCCTTCAGTGTGAGAGAAAAGGAGGAGACTCAAGAAAATTATAACCAGCTGATGATTTGGCTCGGAGTGGCTGCTCCAAGATCTTTAGGAGTGGCTGTGGGGCGACTGCATTGATATATAGCTTTAGGCTCATTATTAGGGTTTGTGTAACGTATATTAAAGGTTGCAGACATTTGCATTGAAGTGATCGTGGTGATGAGGGATTATATGGGCTTTGAGCTTCGGTCATACATTTACAGCATTTGGCGAATGCCCTGAATCAGATCAACCTACTTTATCACTTTGATGGAACCGAGCAACTGAGGGTTAAAAGCCTTGCGGATCCTTAACCGCTGACCCAGCAGTGCCCCTGTTTTGGTGCAACAAGCTGCATCCTTTTCATTGATTCATTTTCTAAGCAGCTTACTCCTAATTCGGGTCACAGGGAGGCTGGCGACCATCTCAGCCGACTATAGGAGAGGGCGGAGTATAACCTGGACAGCTTACCATTCCATCGCAAGGCCAACACTCACACAACCATTGACACTCAAACACACACACACACACACACACACACACACACACACACCTAGGGGCAATTTGGAACAGCTAATTAGGCTACCGTGCATGTTGTTGGACTGTGGGAGGAAACTAGAGTACCCAGAGGAACCCCAAACAAACACGGGAAGAACATGCAAACGCCACACAAGAAACACCCGGGCTGGGAATCGAACCCAGGATCTTCTTACTGTGAAGCAGACATGCTAAGCTGCACACATTAATTGTACATGTTCCTTGAAAGCTCTGCTAGCATGCTAATACGGCAACATTCACTCATTTAGTCCATCCATTATCGATACTGTTTATCCCTCAAGATCATGGACGAGGCTGTAGCCAATCACAGCTGACTTCAGGTAAGAGGCGGGGTTACACCCTAAACAATTCATCAGACTATTGCAGGACTAACACAGTTAAAATCCACAGCTCTTCTGTGCGCTCCCGTTCGGACAATCTTGGAACAGAGTCCCTGTTTCACGACTGCCGACCCAAACAAGTTCACTCGAACAGTCGCTCATTTCGAGGGAGTGGCTTCTCTATCACGCGAGTTTAAGTAAAACATCAAACCAAGCCGTCTCTGCGTTAGCGACACACACCCTCAAACACACGGATTACGCGTCCACTGCAACAAAGATAAATGGAGGAGCAAGAATTCCCAGATTTAACTTCTAAATTCCGCAAGATACTTTCAGTTAGGTTCGACAGGGATGTTTTGTTCTTATCGACGTGGGTTTCTTTGTTGTAATTTCCCATCCACAGTTTATGGCAGGATGGTCTTGTTCAACCTAGGTAAGAATACCTCGCACTAATGATGTCATTAAAATAATCAAAATTGGGTAAAAATCTCATTTGTTTATTTTCTAAACTGACTAATTCGACTCGGGTCTCGGAAGGGTTGGAGCCCATTGAAGCAGACTCTGGGTACAGGTGGGGTGCATCCTGAACAGCTTGCCAGGCCTTGGCAGGGCAAGACACACACAACCATTCACACTCACTCTCACACGTGTAGGTGATTTGCAACAGCTAATTTGCCTCCTGCGCATGTTTTAGGACTTTCGAAGGAAACCGGTGTACCTGGAGGAAACCCATGCAACCATCTGGAGAACATGCAACTTCCATAAGGAAATGCCCTCGATGAGCTCAGGAATCAAACTCAGGACGTTCCGGGTTTGTGAGGGGAAGATATTCGAGACTGCGCCACAGTGCCGCCTGAAAAATTCCCGTCTGTGTTAAATCTTACTGGATCTGAACGAAATGTGTTCTGTTCGTTCAGGATCAGAAGCTTTTAGTTTCCTTCAGGTTTGATCCAGATTGCGCATTTGGTAGCAGTTTAAATTTAAGATGGGAAATCCTACGTTTTTGGTAGTTTTAGCATTACAGGTCCAGCAGTGGGTGCTGTGCTCTTCTTTTTATAGCTTGGCAGAGGTTTGCGCTCTCCAGGTGTTGCTGTGTATCATGTTTAATGATGCTCTTCTTCATTTTCTTTTACTTCTGAAGAATTAACTGGGGTTTGATTCCCTATTCCTGTAGCGTCAGCAGCGGTATCAGTTTCACGGATTTTCAGGGCCGGGCTGTGTTTGAGGTGTGTGGATGTCAGGCTCTTGCAAACAAAGACAGACTTCAGAGTAACGCCTCTCTCAAAGACTTCTCAGCCTACCTTTGGGCCAGAGAGAGATGAAATACCGGCGTGTCATTTGATCCCAAAACTTGGGACCGTGTCTAAGATTAGGGAAATCGCGAAGCCGGACTCGAACAGGTGGAGCCGCCCCGCGTGACGCAGAGTGTGTTCACAGCTCTGACTGTCACATGTTAACATGCTTCATCAGTGTGTTTCCGAAGCGTCACTGTTAGGCATCACTGTGTGTCGAGTAAACTTGAGCCCAGACGAACCTTTTTTGACGTGAGAGAGAATCAGCGCCTGCATTCCTTCCTGCGACTCCATCTCCAGCCCCTCCATAGACAGTAGCAGTTCATTTCAAGCTCCATTAGGTTTCTGTGTGCTGAAAACGAACGGGCTGGATTAATGATGGTTAGGAATGTTATCTAATGTGGTCGAGAGAGAGAAAGTAAAAAAAAAAACAAATATTAGATTCGGGCTCGTTCTGAAAGAAAACTGACCCTGAAATGAGAGACCCAGTTTTTTTTTTGTTTTTTTTTCTTAGTTTGTGGAATATGCAGATTCACACTGGGCTCGTATGGTTTCTTACTGGTTTCCTCAAACTTGCTAAAAGTTATTGTATGATAAGGATATGGCTGCTCAGGTGTTTTTGCAGGTGCGTTGGATGGTCCAGGTGTTGCCGAATGCGCCTAAGCGTTGTCGGTCAGCTGGTATCAGGTGCACTACTGCTTACAGTTGTTTGTCTTTTCTGTCTCCTGTTCCTCCGTCCATTCCTTTATTTATTTATGTATTTATTTATCTATTTAACCCTATTAAAACTTTACAGACGCACTGTGCGGTATAGGTTGACACAATGCATGTGCGGGTTTCATCCTGGTCATCAGGGTTTCCTTTGACAGCCCAAAGACATGGACATCAGGCTCACTGGACATTTTATTGCGCCTAGTTTTCAGTGTGGCCGCGAATGGTTGCATGTGTGTTGATCCTGCGATAGACTGGTGAGCTGTTCAGGATGTACCCCACTTTCACTCATAGCTGGCTGAGATAGCCTCCAGCCTTCCTGCGACCCTAAAATGATTAAGCTGCTTGAAGATATAAGTGAATGAAAGAATGAATGAAAACTCGTGTGGTGTGTTTGGGTTTTAAAGTGGACCTGTGGTGAATTAGTGTCACTTGCTCTTTAAAACGATCACATATAACATCAGTGGTTCTTTTCGGGAACATCAGTCCACGTCCTTTTTTTAAAGTACGCGCTAGTGTTATGATTCTAGGCGTGCTCAGAGACATGTTGCCTTTCTGATTGGCTGTTCCAGCATGGTAGAGACGTGAACTTATTGGAGCGACTCGGCTGCGTCACTGACCCTGTCATCCCTAGGTTTGAATGGCTGTGTGAGTGTTAGGCCTGCAATGACCTGGCGAGCTGTCCAGGGTATACAACACCCTCGCCCAAAGTCAGCTGAGATGGGCGCCAGCCTTCCCACGACCATAATTAGGATTAAGCGGTTCAGAAAATGAATGAATGAGTATTCTGCTCTAATATCTGTCCCAAGGCTGCCAGATTTCTTGGCCAGTCTTTGTGCTTATGACTTGGTGTCAGATGTTGTGCCATCATCATCATCATCATCATCATCATCATCATCATCATCATCATCACTTGATCAATACAACTACAGACATCTTTAAATGTCAGTGTTTCAGGTGTAGTCCGGATGAGTATTGAGAAAGTGCACCGGCAGTCATTACACTATCATCATCTTCATCATTACAGTTCACATCCGATCGATAAAATCCCAGACAGGTCGACTCATGTCAGATAACGTCCCAAAATAATGGTGGCGACAAAGGTTCCTTCTGGAAGTCCTTTCGAAAACAGATCATGGGAGATGACTCAGGTTCAACATTACTGCTAAAACTCATATAACCTGCACAAACATGTACATTTCACCTAATATATTAAAGATAAACATGTAACAACTATAAATATTTCATAATAATAATAATAATACATGTACAGTAACATTAATAATAATTAATAATAAATAATAATAAAACAAGAATAAACAATAACTCAACTAAGCCTTCAGATCATTGACTGCGGTAAAGATGTTACTTGGGCAGGCATGAGGTGGTGCGTAACAGAGGAGGAGGAGGAGGAGAATTTTGTGCGTGTGCACGCTCCGAATGCCAGCGAGGAAAGGCTCATGGTGAGCTCCCACATGTCCAGTGCTTCTCAAATAGTGGAGTGTGATGCTGAGGGGGTGCGTATGACCCAGGGGAACATGCTTTTTTGCCATACTGTATTAGAATTAAGTGTAATTTCGCCTTCTCTACAGTAGGCGGCAGTGGCGCTCTCACGGTGTAC
>CM045743.1:43880142-43885142 GCA_024760905.1 Plotosus lineatus | reverse complement strand
GCTTGGTCTGTACAGCCTTGTCCTTGTTGTCCATGTCAAAATGAGCATAAAAGTTATTCCGATCATTGAGATGGACAAGTTCATGGCAGTTGGTGTGGAGTTGCTGTGCTTGTAGTTGGTGATGAACTGAATTCTCTTCCACCTTCTGCTTGTGGTCATGCTTGGCCTTATTGCGACCTCTCTTCTGCCCTGGCTGTACTGTAGGCCAGTGCATCACCTGATCTGAATGCTTTGTTGCAAGTCTTCAGCAGGAACTGCACTACCCTGCTCATCCTTGGTTTCTGATTAGGGTACGTGATAATCTGCTCCTCTGTGGTAACACTGTCAATGTTTTGCATGAGTGTAAGAGTCTGTATTAGCACCACAGGTGGTCCGAAAGGCAAACATACTCCAATCTGTGTCATCAAACCTGCCCTGGAGTACAGAGTCTACCCCAGCTGGCCAAACTGTTATGGTCTTCACAGATGACTTCACACGGTTGATGAGTGGTGTGTACCAAAGAGAGGTGATCAGATTAGCCCAAGTCGGGAGGGAGGTTGCTATGTGGGTTCCAGCGATGTTAGTATAAACGTGGTCCTAGGTTTTGTCCTCTCTGGTGGTCAAGAAACATATGGGTTGAATTTGGGAAGCACTGACATGAGGTTGGCGTGGTTAGCGTCACATGTTATTATGAATGCAGCCTTGGGCATACAGTTCGCTAATGGCTGCATTACGTTCATAGCAAGGTTAGCATTAGCATCCGGAGGTGTTTATATACAACTGTTATTATTGTGGAAGTAAAGTCCCTTGGCAGATAGAAAGGTCTCCACTTAACCATAAGAGACTAGGTTAGCTGAGCAGTGTCTTTCAACAATGACAGAGTTTGTACACCAAGCCTCGTGGACATAAGTGCACAATCCTCCGCCTTTTGTCTTACTGGAGTCCTCTGCTATTCTGTCACCCGGAGAATGTGGCCCCCGGCTAGCTCGATAGCATTGTTGGGTATTCTGCCGTGTCACCTTTTTTCCGTGAATCTCATGACGTTACAGTTCATAAGTCTCTTGTTGTGTGTGATCTAAAGTTGTAGCTCATCCACTTTGTTCACCAAGGACCGCACATTAGCGAGGAAAATGGCGGGTAAAGAAAGCCGGTGCAGTGTTATCTTCAGCTTTGCTCTTAGCCCGCCCTGCTTTCCTTGCCATTGTTTATGGTCTCTCCACCACCTGTGAGCACTTCCGGTCGGTCGAGTATCCTACGTATCCTCAGGTGTGGTTCTGAGCTCCAGATGAGATGGAGGTTGCTGACAAAACAGTCAGGTTTTTAATCCAATATCCAGAAGCTCTGTCAGCTGTACGATGTAAGCAAGAAGCCATTCTATACGAACAGACCTGAAATGAATAGGAATGTAACTGCTAACTTGCAAAATCTGAAGATACGATGAGCCTCACATTGTTCACACGATGCCATCTTGGTGAAGAATCTGGTAAATTTGGGCTCCAGAGTGGCACATCGACAAGGTGTGTGACTAGTAATCTGGACAAAGTATGTGAGTGTCAAGCAGGTTCATAGTCAAATTAATGCCACAGCTATCAATCACCGGGGGTCAAAGGGAGGTCTAACTGGAGCTCACTATCTTGTTGCTTACAGCAATCAGCAGCCAATGATGTGCCTGCTCTGAACTCATTGGAACAAAAAGGGTAGACATGCCACCCCTGAATGCATATGCGGAGCAGTTCATAAAGATGCAGGATCACGTGTAATGGAGGAAGCACACTCTTTTTTATACTCTTCCCTGGTGGTTGTATATGATAATCAGGATAATCTGTCTGTTTGGACATCATCATGGAGATGGTGGCATGGTGATTGGCACGTCCGACTGACAGCATGAAGGTCCTGGGTTTGAGTCTGGCGGGGTTTTTTGTGAAGTTTTTATGTTCTTCTTGTGCTTGAGTGGGTTTCCACCAGATACTCTGATTTCCTCCTTTAGTCCAAAGACATGCACTGTATGCTAATTTACTGTTTTAAATTGCCCCAGCTGTGAGTATGAGGTTGAATGATTGTGTGTATGTTTGTGCTGTGCCACGGACTACAATGCTCTCGCAAGCTGTTTAGGGGTAGCCTACCTTCACACAGTGTTGTTGTAGTTGCTGTGTGTTGTTGGCTGTAAACTCTGGTTGATTATTTTTCTTCCTGCTTAGCGTTATGCGAGACATGCTAGTTCATATTTTTAAATATCTGTCATCACTTTGCATTGGTGTGTGCTATTGAAATGATCCTAGGTGCCATTGAATGGTTGTCAGTTGTTGCTTAGATACTTTGTGAGGTGTTGTTTGGTGTGTTATTTGGTGCAGAAACAGGATCCATTGTTTCACCAGACTGGGTGTAATTTCCTTTGTTAAACACACACACACACACACACACACACACACACACACACACACACACACACACACACACACACACACACACACACACACACCTTGTAAATTGCTGCTTTTTTATTTAAGTGGAACAGCAACGTGGAACAGCGTGTTTTAAACTATTCCTTTGATATAGTACGTCGATCAAAAGACTCAAATTTATCCACGCCGCAGGAATGGGACGGTGGGATGTATTTATGAGTTCAAGGTTTCAAATTTCACCGCAACAGATCTGTCATGCTCGCTGTGACTCAGCACCCACAAGTCCACCATGGTAACCAAATCGAAACCAGGAGCAACAGAGGGAAGTTTTCCAGCCAATCGTTGATCAGCAGGATGTTTTCAGGAGGTTAGTTTGACATTTTGTGATGATGTAACCGCAGCATATAATGGAAAGTCGTCCGTAAATAGGAGCTAAAAGCATACACTTGTTACTCAGCAGTGTCAGGGCATGGTGGTCTGGAGGGACTCACTCTACGTATCTAATGAGGGCTACATTAGCCGCAGAGGGCGCCTACCCACAAACCTCTGCTGTATGTGTATGTCTCTGTATGTGTGTGTGTGTGTGTGTGTGTGTGTGTGTGTGTGTGTGTGTGTGTGTGTGTGCCCACTATTTTTTTGCAGTGTCTCACTCTGTCTCATCGTCCTGCTTGTTGTCTGAAGTGAATGTCAGGGTCCACTCCGAGGAGCGCTCGCCATGGTAACAGTGCTCGGTCATGGCGTGATGCTGTGATGTGACAGCATCGATGCTGCCCTTTGGCATGCCGGCCCGGCACGTCCCTGCGGTGCCACACTGACTCCAGCACTCAATCCATCTCCGACATGCTCCATTCTCTTTTTCTTTCTATTTTTTTTCCTTCCCTTTTTGATTTAAGCGCCATGACTAACAGCTATCAGCCCTAATCTCTTAATTGCAGGATGTTGTACAGTAAGCGTCATGCGGGGGAATTATTATAAGGAATCAAAATGTTTATTATTAATTCATTACCACTAGAATAATCTTTTAATTACACCGGATCAGTCGTACATCCGACAGGGCTGAAATCGCTCTCGCCGGCGATTCTTATCTGATCCCTCCGAGCTGCCAATCACCTGAAATGATTGTTGGTCATGCTCAGGATTTCTGGCGTTGCAGCTGCTAACGTATGTCATCGCAGTGAGCGGTAAACATCAGAAAAGTGGAGGTGTCAAGAATTTAGTATGCGATAATAAGCGGCGCTGGTGTTATTTACGGCGCTGCATCCCCCTGACCTTCTTCTTCTCTGCGGTGCAGCAAAAGGAGCCTGGGTAATTGTTGAATAACAAGGTTCAATTGATATGGAATGAGTCGGTTCCTCTTGGCAGCGGGACAGGAAGCATTTATCACTGGTGCTGGACAGTCTCCCATCAGCCACTGATTCTCTGGGGCTGTGTGGAGGTCTGGGTTATCAATCCCAGCTTAATACCATTGCTACTGAGCTGTTCAAGTTGCGACGTGAAGAAACACCACGTGCATGGTTAATAATTAGCGGATGGTCGTGACTAGGATGAGATTTACACGTGTAGTTTGCAAACAAAGCAAAGCTAGGCAGTCACAGTTAGCATAATTAGCACGTTAGCGCTCATTGAACCCAGGACTCAGACCCAGAACCATCTTGCTACGCCACCTTAGATGTACCATTTCTTCTCTGAGTCTGGGATTTGACGTTCCTGCCAGAGATCCATCGTCGGCGCTCAGCAGAGCTTTTCCAAGAGGTTCCGCTGCAGGTTGTAAAGCTTTCACAAAGAAGAAGTCATGCGGCTCTGATCTCTCCAAGTTGAAATGCAAAGCCGTGTTACTTTCTAAGCTGGCGCAAGCAGGTCAAGTGCTCTTAACCATAAAACATAAAGGAAGGGAAATACAATGATGGATGCATGTGCTGCTCATTATCTCGAATGATGGTGGTTAGACGCGGAGTGAGACTCAGGGTTGGTCATTGCATCATAACACAAACATTGCTGGCCTAGCGGTTGAGGCTCCTGGCTGGTCATCAGAAGATTGAGGGTTCGAGCCCTAGCATCACCAAGCTGCCATCTTCTTGGCCCTTCAGCAAGGCCCTTAACCAAATACTTCATGCTATATATAAGATAAAAATATAAATAATTCAAAATGAAGGTGTCTGGTGTCATTGCTAACGTGCTAATGTTTTCACTGTAGCTATACACAACACACAGCTTTAATGAACACGTAGAAACACACGACCTACTGTCTCCCCGCTGTACACGTCTCCTCTGTGGCGTTTATAAATAAATAATGTCTGAGTCGCTCTCATGTGTCTGCATGAGGTTCATTCTCAGGTTAGAGCCTCCTGCTACCCAATCCCATCGTTCCTATACAACTGCCATCCTCGTATGGCTCAACTTACATCTTGAGGATTCTCGCTTCCTCACAAGTGTCTTGCTTGAATCACAGATTACACCTGTAAATATTATCGTGATCTTTTTTAAGGTAAAGACAGGAACTTAATGATGGAGGGATGTGAGGAATCATTAAATCCTGCTGATCATGTGACAGCCTTCATAAGCAGCATGCTGTACTGTGTATACTACAAGAAATAGCAATAATAGTTTGGGTTCATTCAG
>CM045743.1:43862642-43870142 GCA_024760905.1 Plotosus lineatus | reverse complement strand
ATTTCGGAAGCGTAATGAAATCTAATGAAGATTAATGAAAGCGAATGAGTGTTAATGAGAGCTAATAAAAGTTGGTGAAAGTTTGGGAGGTCAGTGAATATGAATTGAATCTAATGAAATTTACTTAAGTCGGGTAAAGGTTACTGAAGGAAAATATTTTCTTGAGCTTATTTTATTTATTAAGTGGCCGATAGGTTGTATATACAGTACAGTGGTGCCTCGGTACTCGACCATAATTCGTTCCCGACGGCTGGTCGAATTCCGATTTGGTCGAATTCTGAATCCGCTTTTCCCATTACAAATAATGTAAATGGCCTTAATTCGTTCTATTGTCTTTTGAACAGAAGTTAACGATACCATAGGTCCTCAAATTAAGTGAAAAAATTATTGAATACAGTACACTATGTTATGGTCTGTGTTGTGAGAGACTCTGGTTTTGGTGGGTCTAACTCTCTCTCTCGCTCTCTCTCTCTCTCTCTCTCTCTCTCTCTATGCATGCAATACTGAAGAGGGTCGTGGCTGTCACACGTGGGTGGAGTGCTAAGCACACACACACCTGATTCCACTTAGCAATCACCGGGCTTCTCTAACAGTGACTACGATTACCCTGTGCTCTAGTGCCTTCCCTGTGAATAATAAAGCTCATACATTTCCATCACACTCTGTCACCTGCATTTTTGGGTCCGGCTGAATGTTCCTGGCATCACAGAATCTTCTAGCCCTTCTGTGACACCAGGAACATTCAGCCGGACCCAAAAATGCAGGAGACAGGGTGTGATGGAAACGGATGAGCTTTATTGTTGACAGGGAAGGCATTAGAGCACAGGAAAATCATAGTCACTGTTAGAGAAGCCCGGGGATTGCTAAGTGGAATCAGGTGTTATGGTTATGTTGTACAACCATTATTTATTTACTTATTTATTTACTGTGTATTTTTGTAAATATTACCAATTTGTACTTATTTTCTCTCACCAGGAAACGTTCATCAGGAAGCTGTTGAGGTTATTTGATGAACAAGTTCCTATAAATTCTCCAGGTTTTATTGTAAATGTGTGCATTCTAGATATAATAATAATAATAATAATAATAATAATAATAATAATAATAATAATAATAATAATTGGGAAAATTAAAGCAAAACTGGTGGCTGAAAGAAAAGTCTGACGAACCTTTTTAATAATCTTATTCGTTCTCAAAAGTGCTGTGGTTTGAATTCCTCAAAAAACTTACAAAGGAATTTAAGCTATACTTTCATGTAATTTTAATGCATTCTAAAAATGAAGGAGTTTTTATTTATTTATTTATTTATTTTACACTAGAATTGGAGAGTTTCCACTTATACTGGGCTCTCAGCTCAGAACACAAGCCTGTGGGTGGATCACACTCATTTACTCTTCAGTGTGTTTTCATGTTGAGTTTTCCAATAGAAAGAATTTTTTGATATTCTGTATTATAATTATTTATTCTGCATTTACCCATCCAATGTGAGCACACACACACGCACATGCACGTGCACGCGCACACACACGCACGCACGCACGCACGCACGTGCACACGCACTCAAAGCAGTGAGCATTGCACTGGAGAGCAGCTGGGGGGTTCAGGGTCTTGCTCAAGGGCACTTCAGCCAGTTATGTGTGTGTGTGGGTGGGACCGGGGCGGGGGGGGGGGGGGGGTCCAGATCACTCCCTCCCTGCCATATATTTTTTTCTGCTGGTTTGAGAATTGAACCAGCAACCTTTCTGTCCCAAAGCTGCTTCTCAAACCAATAGGCTACTGCTATCCCTAAAAAAGAAAGCTGGGTGGAATTAGTTCACTTTTTTAGGAGATTAGCCTGAACTTCGTGTTTATTTATTTATTTATTTATGTGGCTGAGAATATGGCGTGTTTTTATCATTTACATCTAGAGTCTCAGTTTTCTGCTTCAGAAACGCCGTGTTCACTCAGCATGACGAAATACGAGGTCGGGCCTCTGGACATCGAGGAAAAAGCGGATCTACACAGCACATAAAGTTATTAATTGTTGCTGACCCGAATTAAAGTTTACATTAAACATTATCGGAAAATACAGAAACAGTCACTTGTAACTTGTACTGATTTATTTATATGCTTTAAATATTATTCCAGTTATAACATTCCATTGTCACTTTAGTTTTTAAATACAGTGGTGCCTCACCTCATGAAATTAATCCGTTCCAGAAGTGGTTTCGTAACTTGGATTTTTCGTAAGTTGAACTGCATTTTACATGTAAAACATGTGATTCGTTCCAAAGCCCCTAATATCACCCCCTGAACCCTTTAAAAATTATAAAAGTATACCTTTTAAGGCCTCCTTCTGCTTCAATATCGTACCGATGGTAGACGGGTTTGGCCATATTCCTTTGCAATATCACTCAAGCGCATGCCACGAGCCCGCTTCTTCTTTTCACTCGCACCGGGAATCATATGCATGTGCGTTTGTGCGCGCGTGTGTTGACCGTGTCTTCATAGCAGAGTTATAATCTTATAAATGTCTATGCAAGGTTTAAAAGCCTGAGCCAAAAAATAAAGTTGCAATGAGCACACTCGAAAAATTCACGAAAAAACAGTAACTCTGTCCTTTACACGAAAAGCATCATGGGTATTATGGAGATGCAGCTCCATAATAGCCAATGGGAGGGAGCTCCATCATCCCTCCTAACCAATGGGAGGCCAGCAGGTTGGGATGTTGGGAAATAGCCAATGGGAGGCCAGTGGGGCGGGATGTTGGGAAATAGCCAATGGGAGGCCAGTGGGGCGGGATGTTGGGAAATAGCCAATGGGAGAGCAACTTGAGCATTGTTTGAATTTTTGAGATGGCGGAAATTTTAGGTAAATGCGTTTCGTAACCTGGATTTTTTGTTTGTTGGGACTTTTGTAAGGTGAGGTACCACTGTACATTTACATTTATATTGCTAGTATTAAGGAGGGGGCAGTGGTGGTCTAGTGGTATAGGGCGCTGGATCGCTGGTTTGAGTCCCCCCCCCCCAGTGTGGCTAACTGGGTTATCAAAGGCGGGCCATGTCTGTCACTGTCTATGGTGAGAGGTTGATGTAAAAGAACCATTGCTGACTTTCGTAAAGAGGAGCTGCAAAGTCGTCAGCGTGTTTCTGTCCCTTGCTAAAAAGGGTTGTGACAGGAAGGGCATCCGACGTAAAAACCTCTGCCAAATCAAACGTGTGAATCAGATGATTCACTGTGGCGACTCCCGAGTAGAAGGGAAAAAGCCAAAAGGAAGACAGACAGACATAGGAATCTTGTGCAGTTGTTTAAGGAGTCAAGTTACAAACAGAAAAGAAGGCTCAAATCAACAACACACAAACTGCTACAAAATACACACATAAAAATTCTATATTTAAAGGTATATTTATAGGGTGCTGGATTGCTGATCCAAAGGTTGGGGGTTCGAGTCCCACTCTCCACAAGGTTGTCACTGTCCCCCCCACTGCGGCTAACTGGGTTATCAAAGGTGGGTCATGTCTCTCACTGTCTATGGTGAGAGGTTGATGTAAAAGAACCATTGCTGACTTTTGTAAAGAGGAGCTGCAAAGTCGTCAGCGTGTTTCTGCCCCTTGCTAAAAAGGGTTGTGACAGGAAGGACATCCGACGTAAAAACCTCTGCCAAATCAAACGTGCGAATCAGATGATTCACTGTGGCGACTCCCGAGTAAAAGGGAAAAAGCCGAAAGGAAGACAGACAGACATTGCTAGTATTAAGGAGGCGATTAGAACAATCCAGTTTATTATTAATAATAATAATAATAATAATAATAATAATAATAATAATGTATTTTTTTTAATTATTATTATTATTATTTTAAACATACTACATTGCATATGGTTACCAGGTCCATCTCACGGCAAGAAGGTCATGGGTTTGATTCCAGAGCTCTGTGTGGACTTTGCATTTTCTCCTCATGCTTGCATGCGTTTCCTCCGAGTTCTCCGGTTTCCTCCCACACTCCAAAAAACATGCAGTCCGCTGATTGGCTGTTCCAGTTTTCTCCTAGATGTGAGTTTGAGTATGAATGATTGTGTGAGTGTTGGTCTGCAATGGCCTGGAGAGCTGTCCTGGGTGTGGTCTGTCCTCCCCAAAGTTGGCTGATATGGGCACCAGACTCCCTGCGACCCTAATAAGGATTAAGTGCTTCAGAAAATGAATGAATGGATGAATGATAATAATGAGTTATAACTAACATTGATTTTTATTTACTACTCACAATTCTCTCTCTCGGGGCAGCGGTGGTCTAGTGGTATAGGGCACTGGATCGCTGATCCAAAGGTTGGGGGTTCGAGTCCCACTCTCCACAAGGTTGTCACTGTCCTCCCCAGTGCAGCTAACTGGGTTATCAAAGGCGGGCCATGTCTCTCACTGTCTATGGTGAGAGGTTCATGTAAAAGAACCATTGCTGACTTTTATAAAGAGCAGCTGCAAAGCCATCGGCGTGTTTCCGCTCTGTGATGGCCTGGCGAGCTGTCCAGGGTGTACTCTGCCCTCGCCCAAAGTTGGCTGGGATGGGCGCCAGCCTCCCCGCGACCCTAATTAGGATTAAGCGGTTACAGAAAATGAACTGAACTGAATTCTCTCTCTCTCTCTCTCTCTCACTCTCTCTCTCTCTCTGTTACTCACATACTCTCTCCCTCTCATTCAGTTTGTCTGTATCTCACACTTTGTTTCTTTCTTTCTATCTCTCTCGTTCTCTCTTTGTTATTATGTATCTGTCTACCCCACTGTTTCTATTTTTGTCTCTCTCTCTCTCTCTCTCTTGCTCTGGTACATTTGGGGAGCTGTTCAGCTTCAGGGCCTTTTATAGGAGATTATTTAAAGTTCATCGTAAACTCTGCAGAGCTCTGGCATGTTTACGGTGTAGGAGATGTAATTAAATATATAATTACTTATTATCGGGAAATGAAATCATGTTACTTTCTAATCGGGCTGCTGTTGCGGAGGCCAGTGGCTTCACTGCGACTTGTGTCCAGTGGTGTGTTGTATAAAGATGTGCATTACTTTATCCATTACTGTGCAGTTCTTTAATTTCTTTTTCCCCCGCTGAGGTTTTTTATGATTATTGATGTTGGTTGTTTTTCAAGCAGCCAACGCTCTGTGTTTGAAGGTTATTAATGATTAATATTGCTGGTGGTTGTAACCAAATACACACACACACACACACACACACACACACACACACACACGCCCTGAATATCACATGATACCTACATGCACGGGAACCATATGAAGTCTCCATGTGGATGTGGATTTACATTTACAGCATTTGGCAGATGCTCTGATCCACAAAGACTTGCAATTAATATTTTATACAACTGAACAATTGAGGGTGAAGGGCCTTGCTCAAGGGCCCAACAGTGGTTATGTTGGGGATAGAACCCAGACCGTTGAGTCAGTAATCCAACACCTTAACCATTAAGTCACAAGACGGATTGTTTTGCTTTGTCTTAATAAGGGAGGAGGCGTGGTCTCTTCCTTTACACCCACCCCAGTAACAGAGTTTCACTGAAGGTGTTCCCTTTCTCTTTATGACCCTCCCAGTGAAGAAGGCGTGGCATCTGTGATGGGTCAGCATCAGTGAAGGGGCGTGGCCTCTTTTTCTTGATGCCTATTCCAGTGAAGGCGGTACAGCAGGTCCTGTGAATCGCGTCATTATTTTGAAGAAGGTGCAGCCTTTGTGCTCATTGGTAAATTGTTTACATCAGAGGGTGGAGGCGTGGCCTACATGGGTGTTTCTAGTAACTTTTAAGTTACATCCTTGCTGAAATCACTTAGTCCCTCACGCCAAAATATCATTCAGAGACCTGAGGGAACAATGGGAGAAGCGGGAAATCAAGGAAATGGCATTCATTCATTCATTAGTTTTCTGAACCGTTTAATTCTATTTAGGACCATGGGGTGGCTGGCACCCATCTCAGCCAACTCTGGGTCAGGGAAGATGAAGGAAATGTGATTTAAATAAAATGAAACTTTGCTTTCTCTGAAGAACCACGCCGAGTGGTATCTGCTGCTGGTGGTGGGTTATTTATATGCTGGAGTGCAGCTCTTCCAGGACGCCTGCTCTTGTGTATCCAAATAAGAGAATTGGGACAGCGGCACAAATGGTAGAGCAGAAGTACCTCAAGTTCAAGTGAGGATCGAGGAAATGAGTAATGAGGGTTTGGGGAAGCATCAATGGAGTCTCTGCCTTTAGTTTCTCTTTCTCTCTCTCTCTCTCTCTCTCTCTCTCTCTCACACACTTTCTTTGTCTCGCTTTCTCAATCATTCCTTCTTGCTTTCATTTTGTCTCTTTCCTTCTCTTTCTCTCCAGCTCTCTCTCTCCCTATATATATATATATATATATATATATATATATATATATATATATATATATATATATATATATATATATATATATATATATATATATATATATATATATATATATATATATATACACACACACACACACACACACACAATAGTGGGGCAGTGGTGGTCTAGTGGTATAGGGTGCTGGATCACTGATCCAAAGGTTGGGGGTTCGAGTCCCACTCTCCACAAGGTTGTCACTGTCCCCCCAGTGCAGCTAACTGGGTTATCAAAGGCGGGCCATGTCTGTCACTGTCTATGGTGAGAGGCATGTAAAAGAACCATTGCTGACTTTCGTAAAGAGTAGCTGCAAAGTCGTCAGCGTGTTTCTGTCCCTTGCTAAAAGGGTTGTGACAGGAAGGGCATCCGACGTAAAAACCTCTGCCAAATCAAAACGTGCGAATCAGATGATTCGCTGTGGCGACTCCCGAGTGAAAGGGAAAAAGCCGAAAGGAAGACAGACATATATATACACACACACACAATACATACAGTGGTAGCTTGACTTACGAGTGTGTTTTATAATGAATTTTCCCTGATATGAGCTTTGATCCACCAAAACTCCACCCCATCTGACCAGCAAAATTTTGATTTATGAGCTCTGCTGGGAAAATGGCTTTTCCGAGCCGATTAGCCCCATTATTCTTCTGCGTGTATTCCTCTGCGCTCCGAAAATGCCTTGTGCAGTGCTTCTCAATTATTTTCTGTGATGCCCCCTATAGGAAGGGAAAAAAACATTTCAAACACCCAGCACCCCGTGCAAAACTATAAATAGTGTTTACTGTACTTCATATCGTTTGCTCGGTGCTTTTTCCCTACACCATTGTGAACACAGTGAGAGCACCACTGCCACCTCCTGTAGAGGATGCGCAATTACACTTAATTCTAGTGGCAATAAAGCATGTTCCCCAGGGTCATACCCCCAACCGGGATCACACCGCGCCTGCTCCACTATTGGAGAAGCACTGGCCTTGTGGGAGCTCACCACGAGCCTTTCCCCGCTGGAATTCGTAGCGTGCACACGCACAAAATTCTCTTCCTCTGTTACACACTACCTTCTGCCCGCCCACATGACAACTTCGCTGCAGTCAGTGATCGGAAGGGTTAGTAGACTTATTATTTA